>JBBPKI010001017.1:0-15535 GCA_038089155.1 Nevesoporus exiguus
TACCTTTTTTGGCCTGACGCAAATGACGGTTGAGTGCGATAACAGGTCAAACACAACAGTTGTAGCTACGACTGTACAACTTCATTGATCGGGCCCATACTTTTTTTGAGGGATGAATGTGTATATACAATGGGTTATGTAGTGTCTGATCTACCATCTTGATCGTTGTTACTGAGTGTGAGGCCATACAAATTCACTGTCGCAAATGCCGGTGGATGACTGTACGGAAGTGTGACTATGTATGCCTATAGCCATGGACTGTACCAGGACCTCCGCCACTGCCAAGGCCGTTCAGCCGCACAAGTAGTCGTCAGCCCGTCTAAACAGATTCAAGTGATATCTGGTGACATCTCCCACCACTTCAACAGGGACGACGATTTGCATGGCAATGCGTGAGACATTTCTTGAGCAATGGTCACTGATTAATTGATTGATGGCATTTTTTGGACGGTGGCATCGACAGTCCGCAAAGCTGCCACTGCATCCACTGAGGTATTTCTTGGATGATGTCATGCGTCAATATTCATTGGGTATTGGCACGCCGACTTGACGGCGTGGTCAGGGACTCAAGGTCGCTCGTACACCAATGCGCGAGGCATTTTTTGAGCGTTACTCATTGGTAGACGACTTCGGGTGAGGCATTTCTCGGATGATGGGCTTTTATGATCATGAGTCAGCTACCTTGATAGCACAGTCAGGGTCGCTGTCTCATCGAGGTTATAAAAAGGGGTGGAGATGTCTCTGAGGACTCCTCAGAACCTGATAACCCAACGTTATACGACTACTTACCATCCAAGATGCAATTCGTATGCCATCTTTCAGTCAATCGTCGAGACTGTCGCTCAATGTGCTTTCTGACAGGTGAACTCTATCCCCGTTAACCAGGCTGGCGCGTGCGGCGTGGGCTCTTGCAACTGCGGCGATGCGTAAGTGCTATCCGCTGCTTGGAGCATGGAGGTACTCAGGATTGAGCAACTTCTTACCAACAGATGCCAGTGTCAGGCCGGATCATGCAAGTGCTAAATGGGGAGTCCATGAAGTTGTTCTGCATGGGTCCCTGACGCCCCGAATCGTGTTGTGGCTGTTTTGTACGATATGGCTAAGCCAGATCGGAGTGAATCTATTGGATTGAATGTGTTCTGCATGAGGTCAGCGAGTGTTCAATCGTGGTCGTGGCGTGTAGGGCAGCTGGCGGCGAGGGTCATATATCCATCGACAGCGCACAAAAGTCTGGAGCATTACATGGAAATCACGATCCAAAAGGAGGTAGAGGGAACAAATAAGCGAATGAATCATCACTACATGGATTATGCAGTCAGTTGCCTGCATGAGGTGGTATATAGAGAGGGGTTGATAGAATCAAGGGACGTGTCAAGGAATGAAATTGCGGGAGACCCCCAGCATGATTCCGGACTCGTGCTCTCCCATAGTGGACCGCAATTCTGGAGTAAGCCTGGCGAGCTAAGGTTGGGCAGAGGCGTAGAAGGACCCTAGGCGGTCATGCTTCGATTGCCGAGCACTACACAACGCTCCACTGCAGAAGTATAAGCTCAGAACCCTTTGACCTGGACTGACAACACAGTTTCCGCCCGAGTATCATGAGTGAGGATGAATCACAATTGGTCAGTACCACTGGCCTCAGAAAAGAACAGAATTCCCCTGAGGCCTCAGTGCGAAAAGGAGCTGCTAATCAGCCCGAAATATATTTAATAGCGACGTCCGTATAAAATAATTATTGTTCTGTGCGCAATGATCAGAAGGTGTAAGTAGTGCGCGGCGATGCGATTACAAGCTCAAGAAATTCTTTCCAAAGCTTTACAACGTGCGAACGAATAGGTTGTGACCGCTTCTCCCGAATTATCCCCGGTTTCGGTACCTCATTGCGGGATAGGAATGAATACCCACCCAAACGCTCTCACCTCGTTCCCTTTCTCCCCAAAGAAGAGCTGCGTTTCGTATAACCAGTTGACAAAACCAGCAATCCAATCTCGCAGTCCGCGGAGGTACTGTTGTACCTCGTGATCAGCGGCGAAGTCAGGTACCGAAAGAATAGCTTCCTCAGTCGCCACGAACGCATCCACACTTTGCTTGACGAACGTCCCCGCAGCGGAGACGGCGCACTCTAAAGGCACGTTCCGCTCCCTCATCAGGATAGTGACGATATTTGCCTCGTTCTTCGGAGGTACGCCCTTTCCGCACGATACGATGTCCTAGTTAGGGGGGGGCCGTCCAGATCAGCAACCTATGGCCGTGCGAAGCGGAACGGACACCAACCTCGGACCAAGCAGCGATATCAGATGCGTGATCAAGGAGTCTCTCGAGCAACGCGTCCCCCAGGAACGCGTCGGAAATATTAGCATCCCCGGCATACTGCACCATATCCAGCGCCATCCGCAACCCAGACGCGTCGCGTCTCTGCTCAATATAAGACTCGAGATCAGGGAGGACGCCGTCTGCCTCGTTTCTGGAGAGCCGGCGCCTCGCTTCGACGTAGCATCGTTGCGATTTGATGAATTGCATGTACCATCCGGGGTGTCTGTCAGCTGCGCGCGACAACCGGTCCGAGAGACTGGGTCAGTCATTGTTTACGCCCGTTGGGAGGGGAGGAATAAAATGAAGAACCAGGCACGAAATGAACCCGTTATTAATGATATCATCGCGACCAAGACGACGGCCAGCTAAAAGCCACTCACAGTACAAACGCGTCGGGGTCTGCCGGGCAGGGAGTCGTTGTTTGGGACACGGGTCGTCCTTCGCGGTGGCGTAACAGCAGACTGAGGAAATCGGCGATGAAACGAAGTTGCGTCGGGTCTGCGCTGGGATGACAAGCAGCCGCTAGTAGGCCTGGATTCGCAGCGCTCCATGCCATGGAGGACAGTGCGACACCACATTCCAGCAACCATTTCTCAGAAGCCCTAGAGACCTCTCTGCAGTGCTTGTTAGTCCGCAGCTCGAAAACACTGCAGACTGACAGGAGGTCAGGAAGCTGGAGGCTCATCGTGGTGTGCGCCGGGACCGCACTCATGGTGGGCGATGAGAGGTTATCGAGATGAGAGCCCAGCAAGGGTTGTCAGCAGGCGAGGACTGGCACTTGAAGTAGGTGTTGGAAGGAAAGGACTTGACAGGTGCTCCACGCGATTTCGCCGGGGACCTTGGGATCCGGCGTATGTAACGACAATGGTGTCCCCGCTCTAGGTCCGAGGAGACGTCTCAATTGTCCCTACTTGGAAAAAAGCCGGTGTTTCACCTGTTCCCCACCGCAACTGGTCGCAATCGAGTGGGATGTAATCAATCTGAAATCGCGCCCGCTCAATAGTGAAGTAAAGAAGAGTCAAGATTCTGGACCCGAACGGAGGCAGTCGCTACTCCGAGTATCTCAACGAAAATACAGCGCTCAAGCCAGCTTCCTAAATATCTTTTCTATCTTTTCTCGGATTCTCCCTACCCCTATCCCAACGCCAACAAGTACGCCAACGTCAATAGCAACGAGTGAGATCGCGGCAAACATATACCTCGGCGCAAAAATCTTCCAGACCATGAGGTGCCTCCTCAGCGCAGCCGCGCACGCGGCACTCCCCAGTAGAAGAATCGTAAAATACAGCATAATAGCGAGCCCCGCACGCAGCGAGGAGGCTATCAAACCACGTGGTGGAGGCAACGGCGGAAGGTTCCAGAGCGCAAGGAACGGTGAAGCGAGACCCATCAAGAAATGAGGCCCAAGCGTGTTGATAATAACTGTCAACTGCGAATAGGGAAAGGCAATCGTGGGTGTGAGGATAAAGGCCGTCTTCCATTGCAACGAGGGGATAGTTGGCTGATGACCTGTCCCGTGGAATGTGTGGACCGCTAGAAGCGCAAGGGGTGCGACTTCTGAGAACGATAGCTCTCGCTTGAGTACATTGAGGTCCAGAACCGCACTCGGTTTGCCCGACGTAAACGCTTCACTGAGCCCGCGGACGTCCCGGATACTATCAATAACCTCCAGGTGTGCCAGTAAAACTACGGTGGCGAGTCCCAAGACCACTTGTCCAGTAAGCTGCGTGCATACCCAAACAATACTCAGGGAGATCGTCCAGAACACAAGGTACGGCGACCCAAAAGCATTGGCAAACCCAAGTACAGTCACTCTTGTCCTCTGCTCCTGTGGGCGCCCGGATACTTGGCCATCGGAGGGGTGTTCCTCAGCGTTGACCTCGAGACAAACAGGTGATGTCCACCACAACGAGATTCCGCCGAATGTCACTGCTGCAAAGCACACTCGGGCTAGCATCGTCCGTGACAGACGGAACAAGGTATTTACGCCGTCTCCAAAGAACTCCGTCGAATGAGCCCATTCCAAGACCCAAAAGCCCGTCCCGGCAAGCAGAGCAGACGTAAGAACCCAGGGGAAAAAGACCCTGGCTAAACCCTTTTCCGATTTCGAGACGGCCAGAATGTGCCGAATGATAAATGGGATGGAGAAGGCGACTGGTGGCGCGATGAGTAAGGCGAGAACGGGAGGAGCCGACGAAGTAGGAGAAATGTAGAATGTCACGGTGCAATACGGATGTTGTTCCTCTCTACACACGGTACTCATTGCCATGAGCCTGGTGCAGGCCGCAAAGAGTCCAGAAAAGCCAAGGATACGATATCGAAGACGAGGCGTCGGCGCAGTGAGCCCGATGAAGAAAACTGGGACAAGTGATGTCATACTGAGGAAAAGGACGATACGATCTTCCCAGACAGTGAAAGAATTGGAAGCGAAACATAGAGCATGAAGGAGGAGAGTGATTGGAACAGAGGTCAATTGTTCACGGCGCAAAGGAGGACGGCATGACAGTATGAACCCCAGTGTAGACAGAAGCGCAGCCCCAAAAAGGGAGGCATGATGGAGGTGGATGCCTTCCAAGAAATTCTGAAGGGGGAAATAAGCTATACTCCCCAATGCCAGCCCGGCAACGGTGGCTTGAAACACGCTGGAAAACACCCTTGGGAGACGTTCCTCTAATATTTTGGCATTGTCGTCAAGTAAACGGTATGCGCAATATATCGTGACAATGCTGAGGATTATGATAGTAAGACCAGCGCTGATCAGGGGGAGACTGAACCGTGCCCAAAGAGACCGGCAAACCGATAGTGAGTGGCGAGTAAACTCCAAAAGGGCAGGAAGCGGATCTTCAAACTGAGCAGACTGTGTTGCCTGCCAGTTGTCTGAAAGCTGAGACCAGAATCCATCAAGTTCCCCGCCTGACTGACTTGCACGATATGTGTCCAGATATTTCTTGATTTGATTGGCATTGAGTTCGAGGGCTTTCTGGATCCCTGCCTTGTTCGTTCCACGGTCAAAGACTTCTGGAATAATGGTCCCGAGGTTGTTAAACGGAATAGGGTAGCCGAGAAGGAGCGATAAGGTCGGAACGAGGTCAATTTGTTGAATGGATCGATGAGGAATAGTCTCTCCTGGAAATATGGTGGTGGGTGTGAGGATGCTAGGAAGTGATGTCGACCCTTGCGATAATGCCAGCCCCTTGCTATAAATCCAAACAGCAGACATCGTCTCTAGAATACTGTCCCCCCCATGGTTACCTGCACGGTCCATGCCATGGTCACCAAGCAAGACTAAGAGTGTGTCCTCGTCGATGGCCATAATCAGCTTGGCGAGAAAGTCGTTCATTTGCTCCAACTTTGCCTTCATGACCGGGTGGTCAGGGCCAACGCGGTGGCCAGCATGGTCGACACCTAGACCGTGGCCAATTGCAAGCCCCCAAGAATGTGAATGATTCTTCACCAAGGGTAACAGGTTCGAGATCACCCCCTCGTCGACTGTATGCAGGTCTTCGACATTGAATGAATCAAAGGGGAAGGACATGTTGTGATCCAGGATATCAGGGAACAGTGTAACCCACGTATCATCTCCTACAAAAGCAACCTTTCAGGTGTTTGGAAAGGGAAGGATCGGAGGCGAGCAGCCATACAAACCTTCTGACCAGCGGCGACGAGTTGGTGTAAAAGTGAATCTTCGGTGATAGCTGAACCTCCAAAACTGTCTCCAACATCGACGAATGTCGGAAGTGAACCGGTTGTGAGCCCTTTAATGCGCTGAAGCGTTGTAGTTGGGGGGTCGGAATGAGCGTTAAAAATGAAGGAATGCTGCGGGCGTGCAGCGGTGAGCTCCCAAGGAAGAGTCAGGATGTCATGGTGGTATGGTGAAGAAGGTTGTGGGGGGTGGCCGGAGATGAAATCAAATCGAAGAGCATCGATTACCAGTATGACGGCTCTTTTGTGTGTTGCCAGAGATGTGCATCCGTCATGACCACATTCATTTCGGTCTGGAAGAGACAGCCGGCTCAAGAGGAATCCTTTTGTGAACAAATATATCCCTACGCAGTGAACAAGGGAAAGCCAAAATAGCAGGAGAAGTCCTTTGGGAAACATCATTTTCGCATTAAGGTGTGCAGCTCGAGCCTAGAAGATAAGTCTGAAACAGTCTCAAGAAATGCACGGAATACAGTTAATTTGAAAGCCTACCAGTTTTGGGTTTGGTGGTCTCAAATTTTAGTAGTCGTTGGGTCGGCCGTAGAGCCAGGAGGCCAAGGTCGCATATTGACTTGAACGTGGTCGCGCCCAACTGAACCGCACACAGATCGGTCCTCACGTGATCACTACAACTTGCTCAGCGCGAAACAGGCTCACAGGTTTCGTTTGATATAGTAGATGCGTCATAATGCCGCGCAAGGATGCAGGTGGAGGCCCGATATCCGCTCAAGCCCAACAAGATCTCGTCTCAGAAGGTATTGAAAACTTTGAGTTACCCAAAAGCCTCGTCACGAAGATCGCAAAATCAGCTGTGAGTTCTCAGATCTGTTCCTTTGACAGCGCTCACACGTCTCGCAGATACCAGACAACGCCAAATTGCAAAAGGAAACAGTAGTGTCTCTGGTGAAGGGGTCAACTGTGTTTATCAACTACCTGGGTGAGTAAGTCCCTCGGGGATATCATAGCAAAGAACTCAGGGATTTGTTAGCCGCGACGTGAGGTCATGGCTTTTTAGAATATATGATATTGACTGCCGTTGCTTTAGTGCACACGACGTAGCTCTCTCTAAGCAACACAAGAGTATTTCCGCTTCTGATGTACTCAAGGCACTAGAAATGATCGAGTTCGGGGACTTGGTCGACCCGTTGCAGAATGAACTTCAGAGTAGTTTGCGCTTATTCTCACTACTTTGCGTCTCTAAACGTTCTTGTAGTTTACAGGGACAACACCAAGGGGGACAAGAATCGAAAGAGTGGCATTGATCGTAACAGCATCTCGGGCAAGGGGAAAGCAAAGGAAGGTGAAAGCGTATCCTCGGCCTCGCGAACAAAAGGGAAGGCCAAAGCAGCCTTACCACCGCCATTTACTACTCAGCCTCGGCCAGCTGTCCCACCGTCGGTCTCTCACACGATAGGGGACGTCAGCATGGATGTACCGACAGGAGAGAACGAGAATGTAGGCAAAGGTGAAGGTGGCGCGGATGATGACTCTGAAATGGCAGATGAGGTTGACGAGGCAGCGGAATATGACGAGACTGACGAAGAGGAACCAATGGATCTCGTACCCGATGAGACCGAGGAACTGAGGAGGGATGCGGAAGGCCTCGATAATGGTGACCCAGGAGAGGTGTAAGGTGAGCTCCACATGCGCTGTCTGCGAGTACCCACTTGACAACTCCTAGGATTCCATTGTTCGTCTGTTCTTCTCTCTCCTGGATCAAGGACCGATTGACACTTTCGCAAGGCACATTCTTTACCTTTGAAGAGTTTAACCATCCCACGGGAGCCTGTATTTCTGTCACATCGCCACTCAGCTTGGCATATTTAGGTATCCCCTGTACATTATCCATTGACGCTCGGAATACCACTGTTGCAGACGCCGGACATTCTTAGACTTTAGCAAGCGGAAAACCAGTAGCTCTAGTGAGTTTACTGGCGTTGGTTATATGCCATCTGCAGACGTCAAGTTTGGAACTAAAAGCCTTACTGACGAAATGTTCTCATACGTTGAACCCTGTTTACCCGTCCCAGAAATCTGAACAAGACAGTAATTGGATCATTCATTCGATAAACTCTTCGTCCCTTATGCAGGTGAAATGCACTATCCTACATTGGACATTGGATGCACTGGGTTCTCGGATCAGGTGGGATGCCAAACCTTGCGAACTGAAAACCCATGTCAACAGGTAAATTTCAGGACAGCATTTGCGGTAGTAGACTTCCTGAGGTGGGCAATTTATCGCTTCATGATCGTGACCATGGAACCGACTTCAACCAATGGGCTCTGTTTTTGCACTACGCCGCATCTCTCTGTCAATGCCAGCGCGACTTCGCTGAAAACCACATGGTCACTTTATATGAATATTGTTTTCATCTGAGCTGTTTTCCTAGTTCACGTGTCGACAGTGCATAGACTGCAAGATGATATCTCCGTGGACATAGATACAGGATTCACAATAATACAACCTTAGAGACGGCTATACGGTGCTAAAACATCCACTAGGTACATTACAACATCACGGCACTACTGTCACCTGGTTCATGTGCATGTGCCCAGGGGCAATACATGCTCGGTCATGCGCGTGAGTGATTTGCCTTGCATCTGTGAGACCACGACTCAAAATCGCCCTCCCCCCGGTTCTCTCCAAACATGTGAAGGGGGATACTTGAAGGCAGGTTAGTTGGGTGGGTTTGGTATACATAGACATTTGGTTAACTACTCCCTCAGTATGGCATTCATGTAGCCCCGCTCCTATATCCACTGACATAGAGGTTCAATTGCGAATCTCTAGTTCTATCACCGTAAGTGGGTGATTTACTGTTGCAGCCCAACAAACTCAGTTCTCGCCTGCAGAAGGAACGAATGAGTATACAACCTGCAGCGGCCTCCATACCAAGTTCTTGCCGAATGCCTAATAGTGCCCTGTTCCCGAATTGCAGATAAGGCTGTCGAGCTCAATAAACTAGTGGTCAGTAAACCGGTCAAGCAATCGGATGCCAATGGTAGGTACATTCCCACCGGAAAGCTCGCTTCTTCCATGGCGGAAGCTCATCATACATCATGGATCATGGCTTGGATAAGCTTGATGTTCTTTATGTAAGGAGATGGTAAATTGGTGAGCTGCAGGCGATGGCTTGGGAAGTACGTTGTAGATGATTGACGGCTCTTGAAATCAGCTTCAATTAACGTATTCTTCAATAGTACCCCGGTGCGCCATCATGCATCGTCCTGGATCGCCTCCGTCCGTGGTAATATTTTGTAGGTAATCTATGAGACTACCATTTGGATGGGTGCCAATTAATACGGCTTTATGGTGTAGATCACCTGGAGTATATACTCTCCGTATTTTATATATTCATTATGCATTCGATGAGATGCTGTAAGGAAAGTTATTTCAATTGAAGACAAGTCGCTCTCATGCAGATGCCAACGTGGACACGAGAACACCGGATCCATGTTCATGTGGCCATCAATGCTAGTAAGTGATGGACGGCAGAGTCAGAGCGGCGTCCGAGGCTCGTGTGCGTGCCACCGCGGGTGACAGTTGAAACGTGGGTGGCAGGGACCGCTCAAGGGAAATTATATTAAGAACGTGCAGCAACACGTGGTATCCGCGGACATCGCGAAGGAGCAGTCTGGGGTAATTTTGGGGTACGACTGCGTGTCCGGAATTGGTGATGGAAGGCGATCTCAGAAGCGAGTGCTACTAGTAAATGATCGCGGTAACACAAAGGTTATCTGTCCACATATCAAGCTTGAGCGACGCATGTCGATCATCGGAATGTTCAAATCAGCACGTCAAGAGCATTCACTTGAACTATGTATGACAGAGTCCAGGTCTGCGGTGAATGGTACTAGTGCTAGTAGAATATCGGACAAACATCAGGTTTTCCTATATAATTTCGTCTAATCGAGCCGCCAAGCTCCATTAGCCAGATTTTCATATTAGTCACACTATGAACCTTCGTCTCGCGCGGCTGTAGGGCTTATAGGACTAATCACGCTAATAAGGACCATATAATATAAGATTGAATGACGACACTAAATATGCATGAATTAAGTGTCTAAGAATAAGTGGAACAATGGCGAAACCCGCTTTCAGTGGAAGGTGAATAGGTCCTCGTACTCGCCATCTTCATCATCGCCGGAATCCACACTGCCGACTCCAAACGAAGGTTGAAATTTGAGCACCCTCAACGACGATGGCAGGTCTTTGACTTCCAATTCCTCGATTGGCTTGAGGTATCGCCTTGTTGACTCGCCCCAGACAGACTCGCTGAATTCGTACTGGCTTCCCTTGGGGATGGTGGCGGTCCAGATCCGGCTTCTAGCCGACTTAAGTCGTGGCCGAGCCGGCGGCTCCAGAAAGTCGGCTCGAGCCATTGTTAGATAAGCACCTTGTTTGTCTCGCCCGCCAGCCTTGCTCGTTGGGTCGTGCGCGCTCGCTGTGCCCGCCCACCGTGTCCGTTCGAGCGCAATCGCTTGCCATGCGCTTCACCGCTTCTTGGGGCTCGTCTTGCCCGCTCTCCGTGTCAGTTGGACCTCCCAACCCGTCCAATCAAGCGCCGCCGCCCGTCCCCTCCGCCGTCCTCACCACGCTCATTCGAGCGCAATCGCCCGCCCTGCTCTCCCAGCGTGCCTATTCGAGCGTAATTGCTCGCCTCGCCCTCCCACTGTGTCCCATTGAACACAGTCGCTTGCCCCACCTTTCCACCCTGTCCCATCGAGCATGATTGCTCGTGTCGCCTTCCTACCACTTCTATCACACACGTCCGCTCACCATGCTTTCTCCACCATCTCACCATGTCTGGTTGACTGCAATTGCTCGCTCTGCCCTTTCACCATGTTCAATCGAGCGCAACCGCTCACCCTACCCTCCAACCATATCCGACCGAGCGCAGTTGCTCGCCACACCCTCATTACATCCCACCGAGCACAACCGCTCGCTCAGCATTATCTGCCACCGTGTTGTTCACACCACCACTACAACAACAGTGTGGCACCAGCAACACGACGTCGTCGTACTCATGGCCAACGCCATGGTGCAACAACAACGATGATGCCCTTGAGGCGGATGCCATATCACCACTACCACCACAGCATGGTGTCAGCGACACGGCAGCAAGACGGTGATGTCGCATACATAGCCAGTGCTACTGGCCCATGACATCACGCCAACCGGATGACAACACGACGGCGACAGTGATAACGATGCGGCATCAATGACGTCCACAAGAATATGACAGTGGTGCCGCAACGATGCTGCTGACAGCACTACACGACAGCAAGGTGACGATAGCAATGACAATGATGGCATGCACATGGCCAATGCCATGGCAGACACGGCGACGACGACAACGACGCCACATCGCTATGACAGGTCCCCCTCCCCCCCCTCCCATAGGTACCCCTAGGTATACCCGCAACGGGTATGCACCCGAAGTGTAGTGTAATTCATGTAGTAGACACAACCAATATTACACTGTTTTTGTATTATGTGTACACAGAGGCATCATGGTGCCGGCTCAAGCTGACTGCTGTAGTCGAGCCAAGTCGCGGCAACACTACACGGTACATGAGCCCAATAAGCACGATAAGCACGAAGTTAGACGGTTTTCCCAATTTGCTGATGTAAGAAGAATCAGACAGTAATCATGGCGCCGTTACAACGGTACAGACGTGCGAGTGGGGATGGACGGAGAGTCTAGAGCGGTCTGAGCTGGGGATGACTCACGTGAGCAAGCTATGGACGCTTCTCGGCCGCACTTGGCAGCGTCACGATTAATGATCCGTGCCGTCAGTTCTAACTGGCGCTGGCACTTGCTGCGAGACCACCGGCGACAGCTGCCGTGCGTCGTACGCCATTGCGTATGCTACCACTAGACCTATCAATGAGCTGTAGTATCAGCGGTGGACTCCGGGCCCAAGTTCAACCCACACTGGTAAGTCATCCCTGGCAGTGACCAATCGCATCATCGTGCACGACTCTTTCACTTGATCCAGGTATCATTCGAGGATACTTGATACATTTGCCGGTAATGGCGGTCCATGGCACCATACTTCACGTCTGCGGGTAAGGCACGAACATTAAAAACCAATAGGTTTTGCCCGTCAGGCGTATTGAATGAAGGCCACTTCAAATGGCCATACTCATCATCCGATGAGCACGGTTATGTAGCGGAGGTCAATCATGAGATTTCTGTTACTACAACGCGTCATGTGCTTTCTTGTCGACAGCAACACCACCGAAATGTATGCGGCCATAGCAGGTGATACGTAGAGTCCGGGACGAAATATTCTTTGACTGACGATGCGCCATCTGCAACAATGCAACTGACCGCTACATGGCGCCAAGAAGCCAGCTAACCATATCCAATGTATGGTCACCTGGTCTATGGGGCCATGCCGGACTGATCCCTGTAAGTCTTCGTCTTCATCCGCACGGACTATAAAATACAGCAGAGTGACTCCGGGGTGAGTACGCTGCCTTACCAACTCTCCGACGACTCATTCTTGCATCGGAAACATGGTTTTGCTTTGCCCTCGCGTGACCGCGGCTCTTTCTGCCTGTTCTCTGCTTGGATTTACTTTGGCTGTTCCGCTCGCGGAGAAGCTGGGAAGCCTCAGTTTGGGTGCTCGTGACATTCTGAAAATGTCGACCCCCGCCGCACCTCATTTTGTTGTGTACAGTGATGCTTGGGTGCAACCCCTCCCGGATCCCGCAGAAATCAAAGTAAGTTGAGGTTCATGCGATTCCAAAACCCGCTGACACTACTCCAATTCAGGGGTACAATGTCTTGTGAGTGATTTGCGTGGGATATAGATACAACGCAGCTAACCAAGTTTTAGTGCTCTGTCCTTCTGGTTGACGTCTGGACCTAGCGATATGGCACAGGCGTGGGAGGAGCTCTCATTGAACGATCGTAATCGATACCTGAAGGAATACAATGATGCTGGAATCTCGCTGATCGTGTCTGCATTCGGCTCGACCGATACACCGACTTCAGATGGGACTGACGCTATCACTGTTGCAAACAACCTGGCCTCCTGGGTACGCAAGTATGGTCTTCAGGGAGTCGACATCGATTATGAGGTACTGCTTCAATTCCTTGATGATATGTCGGTACACTCATGATGTCTAACTGGGGTAGGATTTCGACGCATTCAACAGCAAGGGAGGTAACGCTGAGTCATGGGTCATCTCCTTGACTCGGCAACTGCGCACACACCTCCCCTTGGGAGAATATATTCTCACTCATGCCCGTGAGTTGTTGACCTTGCATATATAAGGCAAGAGCTAAGATCCATCCCACAGCTGTTGCTCCCTGGTTCTCTCCGAACAAGTGGTCCGGAGGAGGTTACCTAGAAATTTACAAGCAGGCTGGCAATTTGATCGATTGGGTGTGTTATAGCATATTCCGTATTGAATGTTTGGCTGAATGCCTGCTTTAGTTTAACATTCAAGTACGCACCACTCGATCACTCCTAGAAATACACTGATGTAACATTTCGTCGTGGATACTAAGTTCTATAACCGTAAGTGGGTGTTATTCTGTCGCAGGTCAGCAAGGTTAACTTTTTTTTCTCAGAGGGAACCACTGAGTATACTACCTGCCATGGCTTGCTCAAAGAATCTTCCTCGAATTGGCCTGAAAGCGCACTCTTCCAGATTGCAGCCAACGGCGTCGAGCTTGACAAGCTTGTAATTGGGAAGCCAGCTAGGACAGTAGATGCCAACAACGGGTACATGTCCGTCCAGAAGCTTGCCTGGTGCGTATCGCAAGCTCGTGACGGTGGTGGGTGGGGTAAGTTCGATATTTTCACATAAAGACATGGAAAATGAAAGAAAACATCTTACAGATGGCGGTGTGATGGCCTGGGAGGTACTCCAAATGATCATCCTTTCCTTGAAGTCAGTTTACATTGACATGTCCTTCGACAGTACCCTTATGCGCCATCGTGGTGGATCACCACCGTCCGTGGCCATACCTTCTAGTGAAACCACGACTTGGAGGTAACTGATCGTCCTGAATGCCGGAACTTGTAGTTCTATAGTTAACAAAAGATATTAATGTTTTCAACGATTACTAACGACACTTTACTGAAACGAGATTCCGTAGTAACACTGCCTTTGTAATTTTCAACTTTGCTCTTCCCCATGGCTGTGTCTGCGTTCAAGTTGGCTGCTGTACAGGCCGAAGCTCCGATAAAACGTCGCGGTCGTTAGCCTTTTGAATGCCCTAAGTTGACTGCTTCATACTACCATAAACACTTCCATGCCTCCCAGCCAGTGGTCCCGCTTATCAACTCTGAACAGCGGTTGGAAATAGTCAGCGCGCGACTTGATACTAGCAGCTCGAGTGTATCAGGTCAACAGGATATCATCAAGCCATTTAATACGGCTCTCCCGAATATATAGGAGGGTTAAACTTCGAACTTCAACAAGGTGCGTGCAACCATATCTGTTGGAGCACGAGAGCGAGCGGACAATGCGACTGGCACATGGTGGAAGACTATCTAGCACGGAGGGGGGCCTATATATATAGTGACGAGCGATGACGTAGGTCGCACCACTGTGCGCCAACAACATCACCTGTATTGCACTCGTTTGTATAAGTTCTTTTGGCTTTGATTTTCTCGGGAACTTGCCTCATTTGGTCGCCCCACACGGCGGCAGCACTAGTGGATCGAGTATAGTCACGTTGGTGCCACTCCGCCATTGAGCTCCGAGTCGTGGCGCCACGGGTTCAAACTGACCTACACCATCTCTGGATAGCAATATCACAGAGGAACGCGTGTTTGGGGAACGGTGGCGTGCCCTGCACATTGCACGTTGCGGACTCTGCCACGTCACTAGTGCAATTCAACTCAGGCTTACTGGTCGCCTTGTTGACCTTTACAGCTTTATGAAGATGTTCATGTGGACATATGGTCTCGTGTCCCCTCTCTTCTGCATCACGATAGTTCCTGAACAGGTTAATCTATGCGGCCATCCACGTCTCATGTCAAGATCACAGGCGACGGTGCTTCCGGTGCGTGACGAGACTGAGATTGTTTATATCCTGTGGGTGAGTCATGCGATCCATTGTGCATTTTTTTTCTTGACAGATGTGATGGGTGTCCAAAATCCCGTTTTGCTCGCTTCTACGATTTCAAGCCTTCTAGCAAGAGACAGCGTACCCAATCTTGTCTGTCCGCCGCAGTTTTCGTCGTATGCGCATGATAAATAACCTCCGATGGCGTCTATAAAGCGCAGATGGGTAGTATTGAGGTAACCTGTAGCACGTCATGGTGTCCCTCTTCCCTGCCTTCCCTGTGGCCTTGATAGTTTCATCCTTGCTTACTTTGGTGCTAGCTGGCCCACTGCGTGACAAGCTAACGAGTCTCAGTGTAGGTGCTCGTGACATCCTCAAGAGGACAACCCCAGCCGTACCCCGTTTTGTCGTTTATAATGACGCGTGGACCTACCCGCTCCCCAGTGCTTCAGAACTCCAGGTGAACAGCATGTTCCCGCTTCTCA
>JBBPKI010001018.1:0-15523 GCA_038089155.1 Nevesoporus exiguus
GCATAAAGAACGTCGCCGAGCTGATCGGTTGGCTGCGGGCAGACACCGTTGTTGCAGTTGTCGATCGCGAGGGCGATGCCAACCTGGATGCAGGATGCAAGAGATTCCTAAGGGTCGACAAGATTAACGAAAAGACACATCGCGGACATCGTGTCTGGCGCTTACAGGCTGGACGATCTGAGCAGTGAAGTTCTGTCCCCGCCACAAGACGGTTCCATCCGTGGGGGCACCGAGTTCAATAGTCTGGCCGAGGACAGACACGACAGCGCCAACGAGGACGGAGACGACAGGGAGCAGCTTCATCTTTAGAAATGGTCGGGGGGGCGTTGAGAGGGAAGCAATTCTTTGGCTGAGAGAGGCGACGCGTGAATGCGCCGCTTTTATGTGCCAGAGCACCTGACGCTGCCATCCGAAGGAATTTCTAATGGCGGCATTACTTCCCCGCACTTTCTACTGCACTGCCTTATGGACGTTGAAGTTAGATCGGCTATTCGCCTGCAGAGTGACAGCGGATCAATCAATCACAGTGAACATTAATGTGGCAACAGCGACATAGGGGGTGATGTATTGATTTGGTGCCTTGCACTGAATTCGTCAATTCTGCAGGTCGATCTTGGGAAATTCATGAAGGAACAGCCCATACAAATGATTAAATGATCACTCGTTGAACTGGACGTTGTACGGTTCTTTTGCGTCTGTGGCTTTGGGCCAGTGATGATGCAATGATGTTGATCAGTGGAACTCCCAATTTTTGGCAGCGTCGTTCCTTTTTACGTGAGTCATGTATCAGTCATCATGTGACTCCTAACTATGGTCTGTCAAATGCGACAGGGTACCACGGCGAACGAGGCCATCGGATGGCCTGGAGCCGCTGTAACAAGAAGCAGTGTCCAGGGCACTAGCCCATTCATGTTCGACTCAGTACGCACACTGGCTTCTCGTAATCGCCAAGCAAAGAAAGGTCTTACGCCGTCCTGCGCCAGTCCGCATGTGGGATACCTTGCGGTAAACAGTCCCATCATAAACTACGGAACCATTTTGTTCTTAGATTGGAGTCACGGTGGCACGGGTGAGCACGCGACATTGTCTTTCAGACCGGTAGTGCTCTATATTTACTTGAATTATGTTAGGACACGGCGGGCAATTCTTGCCTTGATCGGAACCTGTACAGACAGTGGCGTTGAGCAGGTCGCCCTAGAAGTGGCGAATGAGTGACGTACGTCCCCCTTGTCTACTTAAGGCTCCTGACGACTAGCGTAAAAGGAGTGGTGCAGACCCCGTATAAACCTCGCTCGAATGGGAAGGCCCATGAAAATGGGGTCCCTTCCGCTTGTCGCTGTATCATTCGTCGTGTTATCCACCTAGGTTTCACTGGCCACCATCGAACCTTGCTGTTGCATCACAGATGGAATAGTGCCGCCGGTCAACTAGACTTTACCAACAAGTCGCCTTACTGCCGAGATACTCTCAGCAGACGCATCGTTAGTGTCGAGTTCTAGTCCGCTGCAGTTCCTCCCAAGAACGGGCCTTGAACCTCTTTGCGAAAGGAATGTCGAACTAGAATACGAATCTGTAAGAACTATAGTACGTGAGTATGGGGCTATAATGTAATGTACAGTAGATGCTTACCTCCAGTCGACGTTGTACGAGACTGGAGGAGGTGTGATGAACGAACGCGTGTGTTAATGGACGCTGTTGCCCAAATATGGTAACCTAGTGTAAGTACGAAGTATGTACTAGCAAACAAGGTGACCTCCAACACTCTTGTCATATAGTGACCAACTCTGGCAACTCTCGTCCACGCTGATAAAAAGAGCATCCGAGCATGTCGGAATGTCACCACTTCCTGCCCATCGGGTAGACTTACTAGTGGTCTCAGGGACAAAGCGAACTCGTTTCAGTGAACACCGAGCTATCCCACAGGTCGCAGCATGTTCCAGCTGTTGCAGCGTTTACTTGCATTCGAACCGAGAAGTCACGCGCAAATATCGCTAGGTTTTCAGGAGAGATGGGTGAGGACAAAATGCCTATCTTGAGTGACACGAGATTCCGGATGGAAGGCGGCCGGTGTACCCTGGGTGACCATAGGGAGGTACCATGCAATAGTACGCCATGCGGACATATAGATGCCGTCTATCACAATTTTCCACTATGCGTGTAAGCCATTCACTTGCAACTTTAGCTCTCACAGGACCAGAGGATATAGGACGCTATCATACTGGTCAGGCGAGCGCTCGGCAGTCATCTCTCTAAGTTTGGCAGATCACGCCATCGGGTGGGAACTCTACAGTATGGGCGAGTGAGCTTCGAGGGTCTGTCCGTCGGATACAAAATACATGAGGCGCCACATCGGGCCCTGTCCTCGCGTTGCTTCTGTATCTCGCATGATGTGCAGGTGCAACTCCCATAGCGAGCGTGGAGCCAATTTTCGAGCTGCGTGCTCCATCTTCCCGTAGCCCGAAGGAATGGTGCCATTAGAATGTAGCACAAGGACCGCAGACATGAGTGAGGGTGTGTACAGCTGACTTGCCTAACCACATACCCATTGCACGACGTAGTGACCAAAAGCAAATCAGAAGCCTGAAACGCCATGGGCCAAGAGAGGCCAAATATTCAAGTTGTACATGTTTCATGCAATAAGGGAATTCACTGTTCATGGCTCCGACAGTCGGAATTGTCTCATGCTTCATTCGAGAGCGGATCACGCAGCCGGTTAATGGGACCGCACGGCTGTCATCTTATCAGATAAATGTTTCACTCGGCTGGGATCACTGCACGGCATTTGACACCCCGCCATGAGCCATTATGTTGTCACACTCCGAGTTCGAATAGCAAATGCCCTCCGCTTCCATAATCAGCCCATCAAACTGAACGGGCCACCTTGAGGAATGCCAATGGACACCCTCACTCTTGCTATTATTGCCGTTCCTAGCCCTGCTGCCACTATGTAAACTCCACTGCGATTATGGATTCGGATGACTAGGATGCCTATTCCGGCTGGACCGCCCAGATCAACCACACAGCGCATAACTACTGTTTTTTTATCAAGTATCACGTTGTCCAGCTGTCTAGCAGTATGTAATGCAACCGACCCCCGACACGTGCGGCCCAACGAAACGTTCGACTGTCTCGGTCTGTATTGGCACTTTTTTTGACCTGGAATCGGAAGATCTAGGCTCCGTTACCCCAGTTTTAGTTCTTGGAATAACTACGCAGAAACAGGTATCCGGATGGCATTACAACCATATTGGTGTGGAATGCTATCTTCTGGTCCCACGTGTATACTTCCCTTGACTAGGACGACAACTGCGCAGCACCTAGGGGCTCCGATCCGTATAAAAGGACTTTTCGAATGCATATTTTTTTGCACCTACTAATCCCCCACGCCATATCCCTCTCTGGTTGTTCCAGTTATCATCGATCTCTGGTTTCGAAGGCTACCGGTAGCCTTCCAGACTATACCCGCCCCATCGGTGCCCTTCAAGCCCCTGCGTCCATTCTCAACATCCGCCTGTAATAGCAATTCTAATAATCATGAATCCTGCTTCTCCCCCGACTCCAAGCACTCACGTTCCAGACGGCACCGTGACGCGATCCCTGGATATTTTCATCGTCATCATTATCCTCGCCTTTTCCTTGTTCAATCTTCCTCGCGCGTTGATGTACCTTGCGAATAATCGGGCCGGTGTATTCCATGGTTATTTCCTGCGCTCTGCCACACAAGTCAGAATGTATCGGTCTCCTTCTGGGACAATGCCGCAATCTGAAGAGAAACTTGAGAGCCCGTTGGAACACTCCCTTCCCACTCTGGAGTCTGCTCCAGCACAAAAACGACGGCACTTTCCTATGCATTTATCGCTCAGACATCCCGCAGCAGGCTTTATGCGATATCACGTCCTCGGGAATTACACCGTTGTACAGGTCCTCCTGATGGCGGGATACACTGCTGCAGTCTTCTATGCTGCGTTTTATGAATCGAATCCATTCACTAATCCTCGTCGCGTTGGGGCGGTCATTGTATCTCAGATTCCATTTGTGTATGCTTTCGCTACAAAGAACAATGTAATTGGACTGCTTGTCGGTGTCGGGTATGAGAAGGTTCGTGTATAAGAAGCAGCTTGAATGTACTTTAGCTAACAGTTCACACAGCTCAACTATCTTCATCGTCATGTCGGACGTCTAGTGATCATTGGGGCAAACGTCCATGCAATCAGTTTTAGTACGTCATTGCTCTTAAACACGCATGAAGCCCATCTCAAATCGATCCGACACATGTTTCACAGTATACAAGTGGAGTTTGCGCGGTGTCATGTCACAAAGAATCTCCACGCCGTCCAATCGCTGGGGTCTCGTTTCTCTACTCTGCTTCGATCTCCTTGGTTTCTTCTCGATACAGTTTGTCCGACAAAAATCCTACAACCTCTTTCTTGCAACGCATGTTGTAGGATTACTTGTGGCATTATTCGCGGTAGGTTATCCACACAATCCCCACTTTCACACTGCCATCGTCTTGTAGGTATGCTTACACCAAAGTGCTTGCATCCCTTACGTTATCGCGGGTTCCGTTGTTTATGGACTCGACCACGTTATTCGTGCCATCAAGACCCACTTTACCGTTGCGAACCTTCAAACGATCCCAGAGTTGGGACTCACTCGAATAGATATCCCCTCCTTGAGTGCTGGTTGGCGCCCTGGCCAACATGTCCGTTTGCGGATCCTTTCAACCTCTATGGGTCTCTGGGGAATGACGGAAGTACACCCATTCACTATTTCTAGCGCAACCAACACAGAAGAGGGCTTGGTTCTGATGTGCAAGAGGACCGGAAATTGGACGAATAAGTTATATGAAATAGCGCGCAATACTGGATCGGGTGAACAGGGCCAAGAAGGCGGAAGAAGGATTAAAGTGATGGTCGAGGGCCCGTATGGTACGTCCTGGTACCGTTGGCCCCACCATTGGAGTTAAAGTGGATTTGATAGGCGGCATTGGTGATACCACGGTCTCGAACTACTCAGGGGCAATGTTCGTAGCCGGGGGAAGTGGTGTGACGTTCGCGCTGTCTGCTGTTCAAGATCTCGTGCTAGCCAGCGACAGAAGTAGGACTAAAGTTATCGAAGTTATCTGGAGCATTACTAACCCAGGTTTGTCATTTATGCGTCCCTCCTCGTGGTTTCAAGAGAGCTTAGCTAATCTTCCAGCTGCCTTGGAGCATTTTATCCCTCTCTTCGCCGTGCTCGTATCCCAGGGCTGCCATGTTCGCATCTCGGTCTTCTATACTCGTGCCAGTACCCATTCGTTCGACGGACTTACACTCCCGCCCGGAATCACGCTCACTTCCGGCCGTCCGAATATGAGGAATATGTTGGACGGACTTGTCCAGTCCATGTTAGGCAAAGGTGGCACGCACGGTGCATTCGTTGCTGTCTGTGGCCCTGCAAGTCTGGGCAAGGATGTGGCCCACGCCGTGAGGACTTACAACGTCGATTTGAAGAAAGCCGCCGGCGGTATCCAGTTTCATGAAGAGTGCGTCTCTACCTAAAATAATAAATCCTAAACTGAAACACATCCGTCAGGGTCTTTGGGTGGTAACTGGTTCTTTGGAGCGCCTGTTCCGCCTCTTCTCCCACTTTTGATTTCTGTTCATTCTCTTCAGGATTCAATGTGATTGCAGTGCAACCACGCTGCGTACGAATGCATTCAACTGCATCACACGTAGATCCCACCGCGTCTCGCTTTCGTATTAACACACTTGCGAGTGTACATGGACCTGGATAAGTGATGACGTCCATGAATAGAATGTAGACTACCAGGCTCCTCTGATAGATCGAATCGAGGACACATTCATTGAGAATACACGGAGAAGGGACATGTTACCATGGGACGCCACGCGAAACTGCACACTTGTTTAGTTGAGAGGTCCGATCGTGATGGGGATCATTTTTCCATAGAAACCGAGTCATTACAGACGGGATCAGTGCCCAAGAAGCCCAACGATCTGGAAGTTCTGTTTCATCGAGAATTACGGGAACCATCTGATGGGGACCTGGAATAGAGACACCCACGTGGACGCTTGGTTCAGCCTTGGCAGTTGATTTTCTCACCATCAAAGATTTTTCCTTTTATTCTTATCGTGCGACTCATCTCATCGAATGGCTACTCTAACAGGAACACAGTTCCGTGTGGATTGCCTTCCATCAAACTACCTACAGATATTTTTGATGTTTGCGCAAGATGTCCTCGCGCACGTGGGAGTGGGTCAGGCTCGGAACAAGGACAAAGTAGTCTGTTCCACACACCATGCATGCGCAGTAAATGGTCGAAATTTTTAGTCAATTCTGCTGACTGAGGAAAAATACAATTCTATAACCGCTAGTCACATACTCCGAGTGACATATGCTACTGGCTTCAAAACGCCCACGCCCGCCGGGGAATAACATCCACCAATGAGTGCGGTGGCCCAAGGTGTGCCATCTCCATCTTGCTTGTCGCTACCGACGTTCGATGGAAGTCACTGGTTGAGGTGCATTCCGAGCCGTCGTGAATACCAGTCATAGGCGACTTGACCACGTTATTAGCGGAAATATCGATCAATGCATGCAAAACTTCTTCAATGAGCAAGAGCACGCGTGCCAGCGGCTTGATCTCTGAGTGGGGTTATTCATCGCCAACTGCAGGCGGCGAGCCGTCACTCTGGCGACGGCACGGAGGCCGACCGCTGATCGAAAGGGACAGGCCGACGTCAGACAAGCATGACCTCTTTCGCTCTCACGCACTAGACTATAATCTATGTCGACATGCAGAGGCAGGTGGCGTGTGGTGCAGCACTGAAAAGTAAGCTCATCACATGTGAGTTATGATATAGAAATTGCCAGGAAATGCACTTGTCATGTGTGACACCATCATGCCTCGAGTCGCAGCATAGCAGCAATACTGAGGTTTTAAGTGTGGTTCTCCGGCAAGTATATCGAAAGGTGGATGCGGGCAAGGTGGCAACCCCAGTGACTGACTGGACCTCGGCGTATGCGGATTGATTTTCTTGGTGAATGAAATGTTCAAAAATCATGAATTGACCCCACTGTACTAGTAGGTGAAGACGTTGCAGATCTATGTCCATATGAAGGATTGTCTGCAGGTCGGATTGATCGGCGAAATATACATGCTATGCTGGAAGATACTTTTTTTGGTAATCACGGCGACGATCTAATGGCGCACCTTCAATCAACGTTCAATCACTGTGTTCAATCAACGTTAGCCCCGTTTGCCAGATGCCTGGTCAAAGCTATATTGGCAACATGTTGCGGAAGTTGTGCCTTAGAATCCCCTAGATGGTATCCTGGACTGAAGCACCATTCAGAATGCCGTCAAAGCTGCAGACACTTGCGTGTTTCAGTGCGCTTTGATGTGCGTCTCAAGATGACGTTTGCCTGGAGCATCGTCGGAAGGTAACTCTGTGCCAGCTTGCTTTTGAATCTTTGGCTCGGTCCTTACCGTAATAAATGCGTAACTTCTAAACTCCAATCCGTGTCGCTTCGTGCGAATCGCTCGATGGCGAGGGAGAGCTAGAGTGGGGCCTAGTACCCCACTCCGGAACTGCATGGGACCGACAACGCGTTGTCGCAGCAACCCGGAAGGAGCTGCTTCGGCCCCGATGGCTCGTGGGAGCATGTCTTGGCACCTGTCACCTGGACGTCAACGGAGCTCCGTCTTCCCCACTCGCCATCCCCCCTTACGCTACACCATCCTTCACTGGGTCGCGCGAGCTGCCTTGCATCTCGCTTGGTACGTCTCTACCCACCCCCCATGACATGCTACAGAGAGTTTGGAAGGGCCGCAGTTGGGGTAGCGGTCAAGCCCCCTGACGAGAGCTCTCGCAGGCTCGAAACCACTGCCATCCCGCCTCTTTACCCACCGCTCCCCCTCGCCGTGTGGAGCACCACCCGAGCGCGGTCCTGATCCTAGGAGAGGGACGATCGACGGACCGGTGAAGTGGGTCGACTGCCCGAGCTCTCTCCCTCGCACACGGACTAACCCTTGGGGAGGGCAAGCGGGGCATCTTCGAGCAGCGGCATTTCCATCGAGGACAGACAACGACAGCCGTTGTAAGCTGAGGGAACGAATCGCATAACCAACCGCGAACACGGCTGCTTCTGTTCCATAAGCCTTTCCCCAGAATTTCGAAAACATGGATATCGAAAACTCGCCATCCCTGCTCTTTTAATCAGATGCCATGACCATCCACTGTCCTACAAATTCTTCCATGTCCTTCACTACGACCGTGAACCAGAGGGCGAACTCGTCTTCCGCCAGTTTGCACAGGAATTCTCTGTAGTTTGGAGGACGACGGGGCCAAATGTCTGCCTCGTTGGACATCTGCATCGTTTCGGAGAGCCAAAATGGACTCTAGATCCGAATGTTGGAAACTTCGAAGTAGAAAGTGGTTGGTGGTGCCGGTGAACATTGCTGACTGTGCTGTCACGGGATCAATGAAAGGTTGATACGTTGCTTACGTGATCAGTGAGAACGCATGGTTTCAGTTCCTGTGGTAGGCCTGCAGGCCGCTGCTATTGGCTTCGAACGTTCTAGCAGTTCGAAGGGGCCAGCTATCCTTTCACACATACCACATATCCACACTCTGATTTATTCATACCAGCAAATTTGGTCTCGGATCGTCCCTCATCGGTACCCAAGGCAGGAAGACGAAACTCCCCCTATTCCGCTACAATTCGCAGTGCTGAAGAGGAGCTCCTAGTGCCCCACTCCGCCTTTTCTCTTATTTCGTCGCCGAAATATTTGACTTATTTGACTCTTCATCTGTTGAACACAAAGCAGACAAGACAAACGTACTAGTTTCTATAGTCATTCATATACATTCGCCAACCATCCACACAAGGACCCATGCGTGACAGCCTACCTCGACCTTTGAAGGGTCGTAAAAGATTTACAGCGGACCTCTCTGAGTTATGTGCACATCCGGAATCGATTGCTTGCTCGAGACAGTGGTCAGTAAAGAGTACGCTCCTCACGTTCCTTTGTGCGTCCGTCGAATTTATTCACATTATTAGGTGTAGAACCTGGGGAAGAAGAGGCCTCTTTGGAGATCTCTCTCACTAATTCTGATGAAACAAGGGCCCAAACTATAATGCTGGTCGTGTCTGGAAAGTGTTCCACATGTTAAGTTTGCTTGGGTTCGGATTAATGGTCTCCGCAGATTCTTCACTATATCCTGATATGCATACATACTTTGGGTATTCCCAAGACGCAGTGGCGCTAGAATCTGACGTTGCTTGCGTCATTGAAAAACTACCAGCCAAAGCCAGTTGTCCGTTGCGGGAAGCTGTAGAATTCATCTTGGAGTCCATGTCTGGTGGAGATGATGAAGAAACCGATGATGAAAGCATGAATGATGGCGACGAGGCTGATTTCATGATGTTCGAGGAGGATTTCGAGCAGTCGTGCCCTCCTTCGACGCCCCAAGTACTTGGTCATCTTAAGAAGTATGTACTTCTGATGTCGCCAAACTCGTTTATGACGGCGGTTTATAGGGACTTTCTTGAGATCAAAGCTGCTGGATACAATCCAGGCATTCTGTGGACAAAAAACGACAAATTCACCCTCTCTATATCTATTCCCGCCTCGGATCTCTTCCAACACATCGTTCCCCATGCACTGCTCGCTTGGGATCGACGTTTCCTGGAACCAGGGTTTCATCTAACTCTCTTAATATCAGGATTCCGTGATGTATACCCTGTCCTGCAGCGGGACGGCACGCTTGCTCCGGATCTTAGCCGCACGGGGTCAGCTCTCAAATTCAAAGTTGGGTTTACGCAGAAATACAAGCCTTCGAGCATCAACGCTACAGCTGCTTTTCGAGAGTTTCTCTCGTTAGATTTTGGCCAGAGTGGAAAGGAAGATATGAATGACGCTACTTCGGGCTCAGATAGGCTAGACACCATAAACGATCCGGATCCAGGTATGTATATCTCTTACAGTGCGTTTCTGTGGGACTGAGTCCATGTTTTGCATTCAAGGCGTGTTCCAGAAGATGGGCTTGAGTGCTTCCCTCGAATCACTGCTCGATCAACAGTTACTTCGCTTGTTGCGGCTGCGACGAAGGTTTGACCTTGGCTGGGCTGGCGCAGAGGAACTCTTATGGCAATCAGAAATAGCGCAACAAGATCCTATTGCTGTATTCCAGCAAAGGAGGAAGGTGATTCAAAACGCCCGTTCCGCAGGGGGTTGTCGAACTCTGACGTGTGCACAGGAATTGGAATTGGCGGAACTGGAAGAAAAGAAGCTTTCCCAGTTGAACAACCTACTGAGCGACCCAATCCACACCAACGGCTCTGAAACGAACATCCTAAAGATCTCGTTTGTCTTCTTGTTACGTCGACTAGCGGTGATACCTCATCCATTTCTGCACTTGGGCTCTTGACTGATATTGATGACTATAACAAGCTCTCGACACGGCATTGTGTCGTGTGTCATAAAAAACTTGGGGAGCACGAGAATCTCCGGCCATACGTCTGTTCCTCTGGGCTTTGCGTATTCCAATACTACTCTTTGAATCTAGGTCCCTCCATCGAGGTGTGTATTTGGTTATCCAAACATAGTTTCGGATGCATTCTCAGCCTCGCTGCGCAGCAAGAGATAATTACTAATACGGGAGCGGTGGATCTACTTGTCTCCCTTGCCTACGTTTCGGCAGCAGAAGGTGTGTTAGATGAACCGTTGCCGCGTGGTATGGGCTTGCGCGTCCGGCCACCAGCGAAAGCCAACATTCAGGCTGACAAGGATGGCCTGTGTGACCTCGATTCATTGGAAATACGCGATGTACGTGGTTTCAATGACCCTGGCACGAGCGCTGTTGACCTTTTTCGCTAGATGAGAACAGCCATTGTTGAGCTACTGAAGTCGCTACCTCCAGTAGGCGCCACCAACCACATGCTTCTATTTGGCTCTATCGCTTACATTCTGGAGTAGATTAAAGAGATGAAGGACCATCTACAAGGCCAGTTTTCCGCTGGCAACACGGAAGCACGGTTGAGGGATATCGACCCTGATGTTTTGCCTGCAGCTTGGTCCATTCTAAGGTGGTGAGTGTCGGGAATTTCTTGAATCCATGTGAAACGCTTAGAAAGAGTACAGGTGTATTGCCTCATGCACGGCTCACATCCAGGAATTGACAGAACCGGAGGATCGCCTCAGCAACCTAGGTCAGCAACCCTTAGCACATAGTTGCCCAACATAGAGACCAATCTGAGAACCACCACATTAGGCGGTTACCGACAGTTCCGTTTCTTGGTCGGAGCGCCTGACAAGGAGAAAAAGTTCGTTAGTGCGCTGCCTCGTGAGAAACATCCGGCTTTGTTTGCAAGTACAAGTCATCACTTGGGTTGATCGACTGCTGACGGTAAGAATTAATTAGGCGTTCCATGGTTCTCCCTTAAGGAATTGGCATTCGGTAAGTCATGTCAACAGCCCATTATCTTCATCGTTACGACGCACTGCTGGATAGATTATCCGGCATGGATTGTTGGTTAAGCTGGCTTTGCATGGCCGAAGTCACGGAGATGGTACGAACATACGGTGATCTTTTCCTCTCCTGCTCGATCACTCACGAAGGCATTTACAGGCGTCTATTTTTGCCAGGATGCTTCGGTATCTCTGGGTAGTTATGCTCAACCGAGTTCGACGGTGTGGACGAATAGCATGATAAAACCTAAATCGTGTTGCACCCTGGCAGAAATTGTCAATCGCCGAAAGGAATTTGTATTCAACAGTCCGCCGTACTTTGTCGTGGATAAAACGGATTGGATCATGTGGTCAGCTAATATTTGCAGAGATCGCGATTCTTGACGCGCTCACCCTGCCAACAGTCGCTACCTGCTTGTTCAGACCGCAGCTGATACGAAACGCAACGAGGTCGAAGTTCCTGCGGATCCGCCTTCTACGGAAGAATCAGAGGCAGGGATACACCTAAAACAAGAAGCCAAGTATTCGACGAAATTTGGAGGGAGGATAATTAGTGTCCCTCAGCCGTCGTATCAGCTTGACAAGCTCGTGAGAGCTTGCATTTCGGGTCGAAAGGATATCACATTCGAGGCTGAAGACCTCGCCATCTTCGATGGCCCCAAAGAGGAGCCGTCTAGCTCGGGAGCAAATAATAATTCCAGTTCTTCCCAAGGTACGAACACGAGGGCAGAAACGATGCCTGTGCTACCACGCATTGTCAAGATATGGAAACCGGATGATGAGTGGATCCAACGGAATGCAAAGGAGCTACTCCCACCTCCAACGGAGTCATCGGTGACTGCATCGATGGCACTGAAAAGAGAGCTTAGGTCAATGATGCGTGAACAAGACAAGGCACTCGGGAGGGATGACTTGGCGATGTTGGGGTGGTATCTCTCCCCTCAATACAATGGAGACAATCTTTATCAGTGGTTGGTGGAGCTTCACTCGTTTGACTCGGAGCTGCCGGTCGCAAGAGATATGGAGTCGAAGTAGGTCCCCGGACGCTTGCTAATGAGCATGCTGCTTGACGACCCTGTAGAGGTGTCGCATCGGTTGCCGTGGAGATCCGGTTTCCACCCAGCTTTCCCCACGCTCCACCTTTCTTCCGTGTGATTCGGCCTCGTTTCCGGCCGTTCATGGAGGTGAGAACTCGTATACTGAGCCAGCGCGTCTCATCTAACGTGCGTACAGGGAGGCGGCGGTCATATTACTCTAGGTGAGACTGCAAGGTTTGACTAGATGGCAATCTACTGTAACTATCTTTGCTTAGGGGGTTCCATCTGTATGGATCTGCTCACCTCGGACGGTGTGTTTGAGACACCTTGCTTGTTACGAAATCATGCTAATTGGTTTCAGGTTGGCTGCCGAGCTACTGGTAGGTGCGAGGAATGGCCAAGCGATGTCTCTTGTTTACGCTGGTTGTGTTCATCAGCGTGTCGGCGGTGCTGTTGCAGATCAGGCTGGCCATCTCGTCCACGACACCTTACCCTGCACGACTGCAACACGATTGGGATAGGTGAGTGTTTTACTTGCCTTGACCTACCAACCGGTTCATTGGCACGTAGGCCATACACCCCAGAAGAAGCACTAGGAGGATATCTCCGAGCGGCAAACTTTCACAATTGGAAGGCGAGTCGTGCGTCTCGAGCGGCGAAGGTCTTCTGACGAGGTGCTTTAGGTCAAGAACGCAGAGGAGATTCGGAGGCTGGTGACGGCAAGATGACGCTCTGTTTGTACGACTGACTCGGAGTACGCGCATATGAATTGTATCTGTCCCTGCCAAGAAATGTGCCTCATATGAGACGTATACTCTGACGACTTGGTTAGCGAGATGGAGTGTCTGGGGTCGTTTTTGCGAAGGGCGGCTGAGTTCGAATGTGGCTCCATCCTGTTGTCTCTGGTCGTCGTCGTGGCCGTCGCCAGCAGAGTTTCCTCTCCTCTCGTTTCCCCTTCACCAGACCGCCCTCCATTGCGCGGAGCCATTCTTTACCTTTCAGCCGGTTTCAACCCCTTGACCCATCTTCTAGTCCTACCGACATATTTTTCACTGCCACCACCATGAACAAGAGAGGCTTTGCTCATATCAAAGCCGGACACGCCGGTGCCCACCGTACCCTCTACAAGCGCGATTGTGGGTAGCACCTCTCTGGCCCCTGCATTCCAGTGATGACGGCTTGCCCCCTAGCTTGCACTTCTGGCGGATTCTACACCAGACCGACCACAGGGATGGTTATTTCCACCGCTAATCCCCTCAATATCTCTTGGGACACATCGTGCTTGCCTAACACGCCAGCCGTCGATATCTACCTGATCGCACCGGGTCTCGACAACAGTCGTATTCACGAATGGCAAGCCGTTAACTATGCCTTGGGCAGTTACGAGGCCACCCTCCAGTCTAGCTGGTGGAATTCTTCGACCTCGGAGCAGCTTCAGCTCTCGATCGTGGCTTCTGGTTCTGCACCCTTCCTCAGTCCCTTCCCGGCTGGCCCTGTATTTACTGCGACCTCTACTGCTTCCTCGTCCGGCTCCACGGGCGGCAACAGTCAGAATGGTGTCACATATGTCAACAATTTCCCCACCAATAGTTCTCTCTCAAAAGGTAAAATCGCAGCAGGGGTTCTCATTCCACTCTTCTTCATCGCACTCGGCGTTTTTATCTACATCAAGATCAGCCGTTCTAAGGGCAAAGAGAAACGCAGACGCTTCTCCGAGGCGGTCGACAAGCGCATGTCGACTATCTCTTCCGACTGGAAATCGATCACCACTGCTGGGGCTACTGCTGCTATTCGCAATAGTATTGCCGTTGGGAGCATAGGGAACCGTTCCTCCGCTTTCACCTTTGGTGCTATCCGTCCCGCCAGCACCATGGCTGTCGAAGGCGATTCCCTGAATGCGGACATGCACTCTATTGATGTATCCCAAATGAGCCAGCTGCGTCCTAGCATCCGCTCAGCTGCATTTGGCGAGCGTGTCTCTAGGGTATCGTTTGCGGCTGACGTCCGTCCATCTATGGAATCCCGTCGTAGTGCGGCGACAAGTCGTGCATTCCGCTCGTCCCGTGCATCGTCCTTTATTCCCCCCCTCCCGATCCCCAACTTCCCCATTCAGAATGATGCCAGTGACGTGTCTCCTACACAGACCATGGGTGCGCTTTCCTTGACTGCTGAAGACATTGAAGCCCGTATGGAGGGCGAAGATACTGCGGTGTCGCCATCCAATATGGAAGACGTTTGGCCCTCGCTCTCCAGTGAGTTTATCCGGTGTCCGCTTTTTTCCCGAAGTTTACCCGCCGCTTAGTGATGTGCACTGGCGACGAGCAGGAAGCCGGAGATAGCTACCTGTTACCACGAGAGCAAAGTGTCGATCTTCCTACACCTCCGGTCCCTGTCCACCCTGCGCCTGCGCCTGCACCGACATCTCCGGTTTCCGGTATGATGACCTTACCAGACAATATGATGTCACCTGATGAGATGTTGCGGGCGTACGCTACACGCAAGGTGGCATCCCCTCCTACCTCCCCGATTGCTTTCCCCGCACGCACCCTCAGTTACAATGGGTCCACTATGAGAACTCTCTATACTCCAACTACCCCTACCCCAGAGTCGTCTTCCGGCGTTCGCGTCAGCGTCACGCAAACAACGGATGCAGAGAAGAGGTACACATCATCATACGCATCCATAGACCCTTATGCTGGCTTCCAGTAAAGGCCTTGTGGTAATGACGTTTTCAATGTCTCCTCTTGTTCTATGTCCTCGTCGAGTGAACAGATTTATCCCTGTTAACCTTGGTTTTTCTAACTCAAAATGTAAGATTCAGCCGTGTTTGACAGTATTCAATTTCTCCTTTGCGTTATTTCCTTGCCAATTTCGTGGTGCGACATTACCTTGTCCAATGTGATCTTTCTCCACCCTCTAACGCTGGAAGTTATTGATACCTTTGGTACCCGCGTTTCAATTTCATACCCTTTTATTATTATTTTTCCTTATCTTGAACTCTAGCGCCCAGTCT
>JBBPKI010001019.1:0-15523 GCA_038089155.1 Nevesoporus exiguus
CCCGGCCGGTTTCAGAACGCGTACACATAGTTAGTTGAATCCAGTATTAAAGAAGCGTATTAAAGATATGAAGAAGCCATGAATGGACTTACCAGCAGGCGGACATGGACATCAAGGACATGTAGGACGGGTGAGGGCGACGACAGGGGGCAGTAGAGTACCGTTACTACCGGCCGGTTGACCGGTATGTGGTGACCAGCTGGTCGATGATAGAGAATAGCCGGATACTGATACTACCGGCCGGTTGACCGGTATACGATGAGAGGACAGCCGGATACCGATACTACCGGCCGGTTGACAGGTATGTGGTGAGAGGACAGCTGGATACCGATACTACCGGCCGGTTGACAGGTATGTGGTGACCGGCCGGTCGATGATAGAGAACAACCGGGTACTGATACTACTGGCCGGTTGACCGGTATTCGATGACCGGCCGGTTGACCGGCATGCCATGGCCACGCTGAAGACGACGCCGGATATGTCGATAGTGGTTCGGCGTTCGAGGTAGGGCATTGGAATGACTGTGTTACCGCGATATACATGCAGGGAACACCAGTTCCCTACAGCGGATTCCTCTGGCACTCAGGAATGCAGCGGCGCTGCAAGGCTACGAAGGGGGTAGTGTTACGATTTTATCCTTACATCTGGGCCTCCTTCTGATCTCTGAGACAGTCCCTTTTATGTATCCTCACCCACACACAAAGTATGTATGCTTTCTTGTGACCTTCTCTCTTGATGAGTACGATTGGTCCTTTACTATTTCCGTTCTCACTTGATAACCCCTCTTTTGGACATTACCTCCTAACAGTGTTCTCTCGCACGCTGTCGTGATCCACGTAGTCATCCGCAGTAGTTCTCTCCTGTTCTTCTTCATTCCATTGTCTTCTATTTCTTTCTATGCCTACCCTAACTCTTGGTCCGTGTGCATCCTCTTGGGCTATAAGTAGCTAGCTACTTCACCTGTAAAACCCAAGTTAGACCTACGCAATCCACCTCTTCTCTGGACTTGCTCCTGCCTGAACTGTCGCCTCAACAGTTCTACTTTGCCTTTGCCTTCTTTGTTCGTCATGAGACGTTGTGCCTCTTCGTGAGTGCCTCCTCACAAAGAACCCTTGTCACTAGCAGTCCAGAAGGACGTGCTCCATAACACAAGCCCGATGGTCACAATGGCTGTCAAGATTCAATTACATCCTAGTCAACAAGCCTGGATCCCAGATGGAAAAGGCAGATGCTCTTTCTCAACAAGAAGATCATGCCATTGGCATCAACAAAGATAACAAGGGCATGCAAATGATCCCTGAAAACAGAGTAAGGGTACAAAGGCAAGGCTTCACAATCAAAGGAGAAGAAAGAAAACTCCTTGAAAGAATCATGGAAGCACAAGAAGAATGGAAAGGCCCTGAAAAGCCTAAGTTAATTAGCAAAGATGGAATCCTATATCTTGGTGATAGGATCTTTGTTCCCCAAAAGGAAACTCTGCACCAAGACATCATCACCCTCTACCACAATTCTCCAATTGCCAGACATGGTAGTGCCAAAAAAACCTGGCAGATAATAGAGCATTACTTTCAGTGGAATGGCCTTCAAGCCCAAGTAAAAGATTACTGCTCACACTGTGATAGATGCACAAGAATGAAACCAGAAAACAAAGCACCAAAAGGGGAACTAATCCAAAATCCCATCCCAGAAGATCCATGGAAGGACATATCTGTGGACATTATCACTGACCTACCACTATCAAACACCTATGACTCTGTTTTGGTTGTAGTAGACTGATTCTCAAAAGAGGTGGAATTTATTCCCACCAACAAGACAATTACAGCATTAGGAACAACTAAGCTGTACAGAGACTATGTATGGAAGCACCATGGCCTCCCTAGGTCCATAATCTCAGATAGAGGACCACAATTTGCTTCACAAGTTATGAAGGACCTTGGTAAAATGTTGAAAATAGACCTCAATATGTCTATGGTATTCTATCTGCAGACAGACAGACAAACAGAAAGGGTCAACTGAGATCTTCAACAATACCTTCAGCTTTTCACAGCTGAAAAACAAGACAAGTGGGCAGAATGGCTCCCTTCAGCACAATTCTCATATAACAATCACCAACATTCTGCCACTAAGAAGACCCTATTTGAAGTCACCAAGACTTATGAACTAAGGATGGGTATTGAACCCATCATTACCAAAAATGAGACCTCTTTGTCCTTTGGACAAGACTTCTCAGAGATGCTCAAGCAAGCTAGAAAGTCTCTTGAAAAAGCTCAAACAACAATGAAAAAGCAAGCAGATAAACACTGCACCAAGGTTCCAGAAATGGTAGTTGGTGACATGGTCTGGCTATCAACTAAGAACATTAAACTCAATTGGACATCCAAGAAGCTCACAGAGCAATTGATTGGCCCTTACAAAATCCTTTCAATTGCAGGCCCTAACACTGTCAGTCTCAAATTACCCTCCACCCTGTGAATTCACCCCACTGTAAATGTTTCAAGGATTAAACCCTACAAGGAGCACCTCGACAATCAACCCATTGTAGCCCCAGGACCTGTTGTGGGCACACAAGAAGGACTTCCAGAGTTTGAAGTTGATTATATCATCAATTCTCAGCTTAAAGAATGATCTTTGGAATTTCTGGTTCACTAGAAAGGCTATGATGAGGAAGACCACACATGGGAACCTCAGAGCCATCTCTCAAATACCAAGGAGGCAATAAAGGACTTTTATTTATTAAATCCCTCAGCACCTTGAAAGTTGAGGATGCTCCAAATGGACTTCAACTCCCTTTTCTCTTCTTATCAAAACATCACAGAACCCTCCCAGGTTCCCTTCAATCACCTGGAATGTGATTCATAGGAGGGGGGTAATGTTACAATTTCTCTGCTTATCTTATCAAGTCACAAGACCCACTATCACATGACCATGGGACATGTCACCTGACCAAGTCTAGGTCAATCCCTTTCACTTCATTCACATTCATTCTAGGCCCTTATCTCCCATGCTTCCTTAATCACCACTATTCTAGACCATGACATTATTAATGATGTAGCACATTAGTCAGTATTCCCAGACCTGCCCTAAATATCTGCAAGTAGTATATATTCTGAATCCCAACAACAACCAGACTTTAGTCAAGTCCTGGTTGATTCCCCTTACATCTCCCTCTTGACTCTATAAGCAAAGCCTAGTGGTGACCAAAGCCTTAAGTGGTGAAAGGTTGCCAACAGCTACCTCCATCTGCTACTACCATTCATGTCTCCACCACTCCTAGAGACTTCACTACCAATGCCTCCATCATCTCCTCACCAACCAGGGTCATCCCCCTCTATCCCACCATGGAGGCAAGGCTTTCTCAAGCAGACCTCTCCACTTCACAATGCTCTCAATGCAGACAGCTTTGACACATTAGAATCTACTACTGCAGTTATCAATGCCCCCACTGCCCTGCCTTCACCCCAGGGTATCCTATCTCTCAATGCCTCATCAATCATTGTGCTGCCTGTAACAACTGGGGACACATGGTGCAATGCTGCCTCACCATCCACTGCTCCATTTGTGGAAGCATTGAACACTCCATCAGTGTTGGAGAACAGCCTGATTCTGGTACACATGTAGTGTTCACCTGTGGTTTGCTACACAACCTTCCTTATTTGGATAGTACAATTACTTAGTCAATCCTACCCATTCCTGCTTTCCTCCAGTCTCTTACCATCAACTGGAGGTAAGCAACTTGTACTAGTTACTTGTTACATGTCCTTACTCACACACTGTAGTCCTTACAGACTCATGTTCCAGGTAGCTAGCAATCTCAGTCTCTTACCATTGACTGGAGTTCTTACGGACTTGTATTCCAGGTTGATGTTCTTTAATAGGTTATGAGCCCTGCCTAGTGCAGAAACAGACCAAAGACTCACCTCTGGCCAAGGTTTACCATGTGCCACAAGCCATCCCCAACATGTCCATGACACCTGCCACTCAACAGAAGTCAACACTACTCTGTCCAAGCCATATCAAGCAATCCACTATGCAGACGCACATGTGGAATACCACTCAACATGGTTGGACATCTACGCTCCACCAGATACTTGGCCACTTTAGGTCATGAGAGTTTACCTCCACATGAACCTAGCACCAAATTGAGTTCACCGCATCTTCCCCTGGATTTTGCAGTGCCCACAGCTCATGACACACCATGTCCCTCACACAGACCATTGCCATTTATACCTGAAATACATACTAAACACCTCTATCATGGTATTACAGCCAACTAAGCAATCCCAGACTATGTCAAACAACTTGTCACACAGATGTCCATGCAGATTCATGCTCACACCCAAAATGCACACTAAATACCTCTATTGCAGCACCACAGCCAACCTAGCAGTCTCAAACTATGTCCACAACCATATGGCAAATAACACATCACATAGATGCACACCCAAAATACACACTAAATGCCTCTATTGCGGCACCCTGGCCAACCAAGCCATCTGGACCAAGTCCACAACATCAGACACTCACATAATAGTCAATACAACATTACACAAGCCATGTCAAGAGACCTGTTATATGGATGCACTTGCAGAATCATGCAGTCACCCAAAACACATACTAAATGCCTCTATCATGGCACCAAAGCCCTCAGACACACTACACTAAATGAGGCATCTTATGGTCTGAAACTGAGCATCCCTATACTTCAGACTTTTGGCTCCCACTGTCACATTTGCACCCTGCCAAAACCACAACACACTCAATTCGCACTCCTTCAATGGAGTTTCCTGCAACTTCAAACTAGGCTCTAATGTCTACAAGATTTGGATCCCTATAAAACCCACATTTATCATATTGCACAATGCCATCATGTACAAACCAGTACACAGCCATAACAATGCCAACCCCACCTCTACATCTACTGCTCCAAGTCAGGGGGTGCCCCAACTCACCCCTCCTACTGCTCAGATTGAGGGGGTGACTCTGGACTCCAATCTGATCAGTCCAACATATTTCTTTATAGGATTCCACTCCACCTGTTGCTCTCTACTCAGAACCCCTCATTCCCAACAACCCAGAGACACAGCTCAGGCATTTCCAGATGAACTTGTGCATCCTGGTCTCCACTCTGCTCGACCCCAGTGTCATCCTGCTGAATGTCTGCAGACAGACAAGGAAAAGGCCGAAATGGCCCAATACCCACACCAAGAGGTTCTCAGTGGTGTCACCTGGTTTTCTGTCATCTCATACCCCAACCTTGCACTCACCATCAGCCAGCCTGGTCAATACAGTGCAAACTCCAGCGAAACTCATCAGAAAGCATTATGCATGTCCTCAAGTACCTACAGGTCACACATTACCTCATGCTCAGCAGGGTCTCTGATGACAACCCTAACATACTCATTGGCTACACTGACACTAGCTCTGTGCGTGACATCAACAACCATTGCACCACACCCAGCTATGTCTTTCAACTCAGCGATGCAGTCATATTGCAGAACAGTAAAAATAGGACAACATCATCACCTCTCCCTGCCAAGCCAAATACATCACACTTGCACAAACAAGGCCCATCCACAACATTGGGACATACAGCAGAGATGAAGTGCCCATTACTGTTCTCTTTTCCAGCAACACCACCACCATTGCACTTGTGCTAGAAGCCTGCTCCCATGGCTGAAGCTGCCACATCAGAACCCAGTCCCATCTCACACATGAATGTGTTGAAGACAGAACCTTTGGGATCACCCATGTGCTGATGAGCAACATGCTTGCTGACAAACTTGCAACCCACTCATGCACAGACTACATGTGACCATGCTCACTCACTTTTTACCTAGCATCAGTCTGAGGGGGTGTGTTGGAGAACAGCCCAATTCTGGTACACAGGTAGTGTTCACCTGTGGTTCACTATGCTACCTTCTGTTACGTAGCACGTTCTGTTGAACTGCTGATGTATCCTATCCTTCGTGAGGAGGCACTCATGAAGAGGCGCAATGTCTCACAATGACATGGAGACGATCAGGACTAAAGCCTTTGGCTAGGCTTTTGTAGAGAGAGGGAGCGGACGAGGTGGTTCTAGGGAACGCATAGATTGCATAGCACTAGCTTGGGGTACAAGGATAGCTAGTCTACTACTTATATAGTGTGAAGGGATGAGCATGGACCAACTAAGGGTAGGCATGGGGGTTTGGAGAAGGTGGTGGGAAAATGACGAGTATGGTAAGTGGATCACGAGTCTGCGTAAGAGAACAGACTTAGGAGGTATAGTCCAACGAAGTAAAGGGAACGCTACTGTAGTAAATGGAGGGTCAGTGCCTCCTGCGACTCGAAGGAGACAAGGAACTTTAAGTATCGCGCATGAGGGTGTGGATAGCAAAATGGTACGGAGATGAGGATAAGTAAGAGCCTGCATATAAGGGAAATGAATGTAACACTACCCTGTTCGTATGACTGTTGCCCTGCAGCAGTACTAAGCAACATTGGGATTCTCACCATGCGGAACCAGTCCTCCGTGAACAGGATCCTCAACAGTGAAGGGGCAGTTATGGATGTCATGGCCTGGGCCTCCACAAAGGGGGCAATGGATCGTCGGGCAGACCACCACCACATGGCCCCAGTGGTCACAGAGGGGGCAGTGGTTAACGAGACAGCGAGAGGTGGGGTGGTCTGGGGCCCATTGACGACAGTTGGGGCATCGATATCGAGGGCAATTGATGCGGAAATGCCCTCGTCGTCCACAGGAGAAGCAGTGGGCACGGGTGGTATCCAGGGTGGCAAGACGGGCAGTGACATTGGTGGGGAGGGGTAAGACTTGGGTAGGGGATGAGACGACTCTAGTCCCAGTCAGGAGGTCATGGGTCCCGGGAATGTTGGTGGGGGGGTAGACGAGGGCATAGATGGGGGCGAGTGGAAGTCAGCAGGTGATGGAGAACGCAGTATTACTCAGGTAGGCGATGTGGGAGTAAGGTGAGGGATAGGGACAGGAAGGGGGCATACTGCTTGTTCAATGGCTTGGATTACAGGCGATGGGGGTGACTCGTCTTGCTGGGCCTGGAGAGGCGATATGTCGCTGGGAAGATTTTGAGGGTTGGGCCGACTGAGGACCAAGTCGCTCTCTAAATAGTCTGACAGGTCAGAGTTGGAAAGTGAATCGAGAATCACCTCCATGTATTCTCTCAGGGTTGACAGCGGAAATGAAGTGATGATCTGTGCGAATTGATGGTGGTCCAGGAGATCCAGGGCTCGAAGTTGAATTTGGTCTAATAGGGTGGTGCAGGCTGCAGAGAAGTCTTCTCTGAATCCCATATGGGGATGGCTTGAGAAAATGCGAAACTATGAAGTATAATGAAAGAGCAAGGTGGCTTCCATAAGAGGAACGTGGTTGGCATAAGCCGGGGTGTTTTCGGCAAGTAGGAGCAACGGGGCATGGTCGAGTACATGTGCATAAGTAGCTAGTCGTTGGAAGCATGGAAGGTTTTCCATGTAAAGCCGTTCTAGTGCCCATGTGGGGATAGGTGGGCGAGGACAGGCAGGGGCAATCCCGAGGGGTCCAAGTGACGGGACAAGTCGGGGAAGAATAGGGGTGGCGGGAGCTTCAAGTGGTTCTTGTGCAATGGAGGTGGGAGCAAGGGACGATGGAGAGGATGGTGCGGAGGATTCCTGGTCAAGCATGATAGGGATAGTAATGGACATGGTGGAAAACAAAAAGGGTAACAATGACAATGATAGAGCTGATGAAGAGAAGTGAGGCAGCTAGTGTGGCGAGAAGGATCTGTAGTGGGTTGAGCATTTACTCAGTGGTGGGTCGGCTAGCTTTATATTGGGAAAGGAGAGCCTGTGTGTGTTTCAAGTTTGACTCCAGTTCCCACGTGTTGTCTGAAGAAGGATACCCCTTCCATTTGATAAGGTACTGGCGTCAGCAAGGGGAGCCCTGGTGGGAGAGTACCCGTTCAACTTCAAACTCCTCTTCCCTGTCGATAAGGTCAGGTGGTAGGGGAATAAAGTTAGGGCCGTGTTCTGGTGTCTCGTGATAGGACGATAAGAGGGAGGCGTGGAACACGTCATGGATGTGCCACGTGGGGGGGAGTTTCAGTTGATACGCCACAGGGGAGAGTACTCGTGTTATCTCGAAAGGTCCCTCTCGTTTGGGTGCAAGCTTCTTAGAGGGGTAATGTAGGCGGAGATTAGTGGCTTCAAGCCATACCTTCTCACCCACTTTCCAGGGAGTGAACTTGGATGTAATGTGCTCCTTCATTTTCTGTTGGGCAATCTGATGAGCAGCAAGGGCTTCTTTCCTAGTTTCAGTGAGGTGGGAGAGTCGGTTCTCAACAGCAGGGGCGAACGTCTTTCCTAAAGGAGGGTAGGCTCGGGGTTCGTATCCCATCATGAGATAGTAAGGCATTTGGTGGGTGGATGAATGGATAGCAGAATTGTGTGAGAACTCGGCAAGAGGGAGGAGTTGACTCCAGGTGTCAGGTTGTCCCTGACAAAAGATCCGGAGATACATTTCTAATTCCTGATTAGTGCGTTCAGTTTGGCCATCAGTTTGGGGGTGGTAGGCAGATGAGAGTTTTAGGTCATATTGGAGGAGGCAGGCCATTTCTTTGGCGAAAGAGGAGGTGAATTGCGGTCCTCTATCAGAAATGCAGGAGTTGTGGAGGCCGAATCGGGGGAATACGTGAGAGAAAAAGAGAGAGGCAACGCCATTGGCGGAAATGGATTTGGTACACGGGAGGAATATCACCCCCTTAGTAAGGCCATGGTCAACCATGACCAGGATGGAATCATAGCCAGCGGAAAGAGGGAGGTCAGTGATAAGATCAACAGAGATTTGTTGAAAGGGGCGGGTGGCCGAGGATGGGAGGGGGGAAAGTGGGGGCACCGTAGGGTGGGTGTTAACTTTATTCATCTGACAAATGGCGCAGCCTGAGATGAAGCAGGTGATAAACGCACGCATACCCGGCCACCAGTAGTCGCAGCTAAGGCAATTATAGGAGCAGAACAGGCCTTCATGGCCACCGGCGGGGGAGGAATGCAGGGCAGCAAGGAGGGGGTGGTGTCCAGCAGGGGGAACATAAAGGCGGCCCCGGAAATAGAGGTGGGGGTAGTCGAAGGTCCAGTCCTGGAGGGATGAGTGGGGGAATAAAGGCAAGGATTGGTCCATGGCGGCAAGAGCCTTGAGGACAAGTGGATCAGTAGGGGAGGATGAGGCGATTTTGGCGGTAAGAGAGGCATTGAGAAGGGAAATTACAGTAGGGAAGGCTAGAATGGGATGAATGTTATCCATAGAGGTGTCAACCTCATGGCAACGAGAGAGGGCATCAGCAGGGGAGGCCGTGGTGCCAGGAATATTCTGCCAGATGATATGATAGTCCTGGAGAAAGAGACTCCAGCAAGCTTGTCAGCGAGATAACTTCTGAGGGGCTTTCATGAAGGTTAAGTTTTTGTGATCGGTTAGTACAGTGACAGGGTGAGCGGTACTGAGAAGGTATTGGCGCCATTCCTCGAGAGCGTCGATGACAGCGAGTAGTTCCCAGTCGTAGATATCATAGTTGCACTCAGCGTTGGTAAGAGTACGAGAGTAGTAGGCGCAAGGGTGACTATCTCCATTGGTATCCTTTTGCATAAGGACTGCTCCCACTGCAATGAGGGAGGCGTCAGTCATGAGGAAGAAGGGTTGGTGGGTATCAGGAAGGGCAATAACGGGTTCGGAGGAGAAGATTTGCTTAAGTTGGTCGAAAGCTGCTTTTTGGGGAGCTTCCCATGTCCAGGGGTGGGTGGTTTTGGTTAAGGCGTTGAGGGGGGCAGCAATGTTGGCAAAGTTGGGGATGAATTTGCGGTAGAAGTTGCAGAAGCCAAGGAAAGAGCGGACCGACCATACATTCGGTGGTGGACGCCAAGTGGAGATGGCGGTCAGTTTAGTGGGATCCATTCGGACATGGCTGTTACCAACTATTACTCTGAGGTATTCGATTTCTGGGGCGTCAAATGTACATTTGGATAGCTTGAGAGTGAGGCCATGTTCCCGAAGGCGAGCAAGTACACGTTTGGTTCTTGCAATGTGGTCTTTCATCGAGACTGAATGGATGCCCAGATCATCCATGTATATCTCTAACCATCCTTCAGGGGTAATATCTCGGAATACCCAGTTCATGAATGCCTGGAAGGTTGGCGGGGAATTGCATTGACCAAAGAACATGACTGTTGGCTCGTATAAGCCCAAGGGGCAAATGAATGCCACCTTCCATTGGTCCTCCGGTTTGATACGAATATTATTATATCCCCAGCGGATGTTGAACTTGGAAAAGAACTTGGAGTTCTTCATTCGATCGATGAGATCAGAGATTCAGGGAAGGGGATATGCATTTTTGACGGTGTGTTCGTTCAAATATCTGTAGTCCTGACATGGGCGTACAGTCCTGTCTTTTTTTGGTACAAAGAAGAGAGGAGACGCTTGGGGGGATCGAGATTCAACAATCTGTCCAGTCCGAAGATGTTCCTTGATGAACACTTTGCATGCCTCCATTTCTGCCGGGTTCAAGGAGTAAGCTTTAGCCCTTTTGGGGACGAAAGAGTCTTTTAAAACAATCGCATGGTCGTATGGATGATGAGGTGGGAGTTCGTCATGATTTTTCTCCTCAAATACGTCGGAGAATTCAGAATATGCTGCGGGGAGAGTAATTTCTTTTTTGGGAGCGTTCTGGGCTAATTCCATGGCCAACGTGGTTTTGCAGATGGATTCTGCGTTCAACCATTCTTGGTGGGTTGCCAACCTTTTATTGATACAATCGTTGGAGTCATATCCTAGCCAACATAGGAGGTATTGGTCAGGTATTGGATCGTAGGCATCAAGGGGTGGAGTTGGTAGAGTGATGGTTCTTTTTGTCCAGTCAATTTGTGGGTTATGGGATCGGAGCCACATTATTCCAAGGATGATCTGGGGGCATCTGAGTCCTATCACCATTAGACATAGGGTTTCGGATATATTTGCCATGGTGGTTTTGATGGTTACTGAGGATCAGATAGTTCCCTTCTGATTCTGGGTTCCATCGACATTAAGGGCCTGCACTGGTGTTTCTAAGGGAACCAGGGAGAGGTGAAGTCTTTTAACAAGGGAAGGATCAATAAACATTCCTGTTGCTCCGCTGTCGATAAGAGCAGTTGTGTCGACGGTTTTTTCTTTAGCAAGTAGTCTGATTCGTACGCGAATTGATTTATTTGATTCAGAGCTGATTACTACAGGAGGGTTTTGGAGAGGGAGCGTCGACTCATCTCTCCTTGCTAAAAATCCTTTTGATTGTCGTCCACTATTTCTTCAATGGAGGCAATGGATTCCTTTGGCGCGTCAAAGGTTTCCTTTAGCTCTTTCAATACTTCCTCCGACGTCTTTCCTCTTGTTACGAGAGTGTTGACGTATTGGGTTAGTTCGGCAGATGGGGTAGTGGTGTTGGTGCGGATTCGGGCAGGGTTTCTAGATGGTCGCGGGGGTGGGGGAGTATAGTTTGGATGGTTCTTGGTGGAACATCCTGGCTGCTTGCAGATAAAGCATAACTTGTTGTCAAGGCATCTTTTTCATTCGACCGAAGAAAGATTGAGAGTGTCGATGTCCATGGCATTTGGGTCTCGAGTAGGGGTGGTACAGGGAACAAAGGACCGTTGGAAAGTCTTTTTTCCATTAGATTCATTTCTTTGGGAGAAGCGGGCTCTATTTGCTTCGAAGACTTCTACCTTAGCATACCAATCACTAATTTTCTTGGGAATAGTCTCCAGTCCAGCCATGCGATTTTGATGGTAATTATGGAGCCCTTTCTCGAATATGGCAATGAGGGCATCATCTGCTGTTATCCCTGATGTAGCAGCAAAGAGTCAGAACTGAGAAACATACGTGTGAAGGTTATCGATGGATCCTTGTTGGAGGGTGACCAGTTTCTTGGTGGTGTTTGCTACCATATCTATTAACTCAAAGGCAGTGGCAAAGGCTTTCTTGAAGTCAAGGAAGGTTCCAAAAGATGGAGGAGTTTTTGCCATTGCTTTCTGTCGGCAGATGGTGGTCCATCCAAGCACAGAATCCTTCTTCATATAGGAGAGGGCAAAGGCAATCTTTCTCATGTTGGTGGTGTAGATTTCTTCATTAATCAAAAGATATGTTTCGACAGCAAGCATCCATGACTTAGCCGTAGTCAGTTCTACATCATAATCAGCAGGGGTGCTGATTTTTAGTTCAACAGGTTTGGAAGTCATCTCATTGTCTTCCTCATTATCAGATGAATCAGGAGAAGGTGGTTGTCGAGGAGGAAGCGGCGAAGTCTGTTGAGTGACTTGGGGTGGGAGAGGTGACTGGTAGCTAGTTATCGGGAGGGCGGTGGATGTATTTCGTTCTGGACGGCGAGTTGGTGTTGGGGAGGTGGCAGCCCACGGGTCAGTAGGGCTTCCTGGTCCAGCACTTAGCTTGGGTTCCTCAACTTCGATTGGTTCAGGTTTGGGAGGCTCTCCCCTGGCAATAGATCTACGGATGGCTTGTTCTAGTAGTGCGTTACGACGACACGGTGTTTCTGGGGGTAGGTTTGGATTTGATGATCTGGCAATTCTTCTGTTCGACGTGGTGAATCAATGGGGGTTTCACCCTTCTCCAATAATAGGAGGGGTGGAAGGGAAAGCTAGTGCTTTTGTTATGTAGCATGTTCCATCGAACTGCTGACATATCCTATCCTTCGTGAGGAGGCACTCACAAAGAGGCATAATGTCTCACAATGACACGGAGACGATCAGGACTAAAGCCTTTGGCTAGGCTTTTGTAGAGAGAGGGAGTGGACAAGGTGGTTCTAGGGAATGCATAGATTGCATAGCACTAGCTTGGGGTACAAGGATAGCTAGTCTACTACTTATACATATAGTGCAAAGGGATGAGCACAGACCAACTAAGGGTAGGCATGGGGGTTTGGAGAAGGTGGTGGGAAAATGACGAGTATGGTAAGTGGATCACGAGTCTGCATAAGAGAACAGACTTAGGAGGTATAGTCCAACGAAGTAAAGGGAACGCTACTGTAGTAAATGGAGGGTCAGTGCCTCCTGTGACTCGAAGGAGACAAGGAACTTTAAGTATCGCGCATGAGGGTGTGGATAGCAAAATGGTACGGAGATGAGGATAAGTAAGAGCCCGCGTATAAGGGAAATGAATGTAACACCTTCCTTATTTGGATAGTATAGTTATGTAGTCAATCCTGCCTATTCCTGCTTTCCTCCAGTCTCTTACCATCAACTGGAGGTAAGCAACTTGTACTAGTTACTCATTACGTGTCCTTACTCACACACTGTAGTCCTTATGGACTCATGTTCCAGGTAGCTAGCAATCTCAGTCTCTTACCATCGACTGGAGTCCTTACAGACTCATGTTCCAGGTCAATGTTCTTTAATAATCAGAAGTTGCCCCTTTACTGATCTGGATGTATCTGAGTTCTGATTGAACCAGATTGGTGCACATTCCTCTCAATCTCTATTCTACTTTGGGGAAGCAGGCATATGAATGGGGTAGTGTTACAATTTTCTCCCTTGTGTCTCATCTCTTTCTCATTTCCATTTGTGTTCCATTTTGCTATCCATTTCCTCATGGCAAGTACATATATTTCTTGATTATCTTTGAGTCTCTGTTTTCCTATTTGCTTCATATCTTGTAACCCTTCCCTTTAAAGGACAATATCTTCTAACTGTTATGATTTCTCATCTTATCTTATCTTATGAAGTCACATGAACACTATCACGTGACCGTGGGACATGTCACTTGACCAAGTCTAGGTCAATACCTTTCACTTCATTCACACTCGTTCTAGATCCCTTATCTACATGCTTCCTTAATTACTGATGTTCCAGACCCTTATCACTAATTCTGCTCCACAGTGACGTAGCACTGACATCATATCTTAGTAAGATATCTCACGTCTACCCTAAAGTATATTGTAGTATATAATCTGAATGTCATCAACGACTGGACTTCAGTCAAGTCCTGGTTGATTCCCCTGGAACTTCCTCTTGAGCTCTATAGCAAGTCTAGTAGTGTGACCAAAGCCTTAATAGGTCTAGGTTGCCAACATTAGGACTTGACTACTCTCATCTTCCCTCACACTACTCATTACCTCGCCATTGTTCATGACAACCCCAGATCCTAGGGGCAAAGGGAACCTACCTAGCATCGTTCATCTTCTCGCGCACTTGTGCTACTCTTATCCTTTTACGTATACCCCAGCTATATGCTGGTGAAGGTTGACTTAGCCTTAAGCAGTCGTCAAGGGGTGAGCTCAAGAGCTCTTAATTGGTTTAAAAACCGCCTCCGCACATTTTCATTTCAAAGGAGCTTAGGCTCGTGTCCATGTGAGGCACATTTCTTCTAGAATTACTAGTACGCAGTTGGAAAACTGGTGAAAGAGCAGTCTTGTGCCCACCAGTCCAACTTACTCTACGTTTTTGAAGACTCGAGTTGAGGAGGCTATTGTCCCGATTGAGTAGAAGCTGGTGTTGACCAAGGTCCACGCTTCATTAAGAATTCTGGATGTTTCCAAACCACCCCTTCCCCAAGACCAAGGAGTTTGAGGTTTGCCTCCCCTCAGAAGAAACCATCTTCAGAAACAACTTCCCCCACCGAAGAGAGTTTTCTTTTGACCCAAACGATGGGTACATCAACCAAGCAGGACAATACTGCTTCTGGAATGGAGAATTTGCTTGAACAAGGGCAACTACTCTGGACGAACGAGTCCTATCAGAAGATAGATATCCAATAGGACGACACCAGTCCACTCCTTATAGCAATCATCAAAGGGAGGACGAATTACACTTCATTCAATACGATCCAAGAGAGGACGACAACAAATACCTCTACCGCACGCCCACACCAAAACCTCTAGTAAATATCTTTGAACACCATGACCTCCTTCTCTATCTCCTAGACAGGATAAGGGAAAACGAACCATTCGATAGACTTCTTTTAGAAGCTCACGAAATCCCTGAGGATCAAGCCCTAGCTTTTAGGGTTAGAGTCCTTCAAGTACAACTCCACCCCAACCCACGAATACACCTCCAACAAGAAGTAGAACTTCTTGAAGAACTAAGAGAAGGACTACTCACCCTACAGAATCTACGCACTCCATCCCTCTCCCCTACCCCTGAACCGGAAGTAACCCTGGTTCCAGAAGAAGAACAACATGTCGAGGTACCCTTACAGGAACCTGCTCCCCTTTGTCGACTCAGAGACCGACGACTCCTCCAAGAACCCCCTAGGAGACCAGCCGTCCTCCCCAGACCGGATCTCCCAATCACCTCCCATACCTGCTCCCATAACAGACAAAATGTCCACAGAGTACGTTAAGATGTTGGGAGAGCAGCTGTTGGCTCTGCAAGAAGAACTTGTGGAATTGAAAAAGGAAAAGGGAAAGAAAAGGGTGGATAATATGGAAATAAAAGTGTCCAAAAAAGTAGAAATGGTACTGGATCCTGGAAAGTTTGATGGGAATAAGGATCTTTTTGAAGGATGGCA
>JBBPKI010001020.1:0-15519 GCA_038089155.1 Nevesoporus exiguus
CGTACTCAGGGGGCGCAAGGGGCTTCTGTGCTTCGCTTGCAACAGTTTACTCTATGTCCTCCACCAAGGAATTTGCATTTGGTGCATTCTTTTTTTGGTTTTGGACAATTTCTGGCTATATGCCCATCTCCTGTACAATTGTAGCACTTGGAGTTGCATTGTCACAGAGCCCTGATGTCCATTGGTTGTCCTCGACCCCCATAGATTCGAGCTTGTCCTTCTTGGGGTTTGAGGATGAAGCATTGTTGTGAGAAAACTCTTTTCCTCTTAGTTTGAAGGATTCCATGCTAGCTCCCTTTTTAAGGAGGGTGTCAATATAGTCTTGGATGCAGTCCTTCCTTAAGTCATTGTAGAAGATTTGCTCCATTATTACTGCATCAACTGCTCCTTCTAAAAGTCTGACTCCATTGGGATCTTCTTTTGATGGATCTCTTTTTGTTTCATAGTAGAGTCCCAACCATCTAGTTAGGAATCCTTGAATGTTCCTTTATATTGTCGGCACCTTTCTAGCCGAGCCCTCACTTTGTCCACCGTGTTCATGGACTTGAACCTCTGGTCCATAAGGTTCCAAAGAGTCTCTGTTGTTGGCCATGCTTTGTCATAGTCCATGAACCTTGTAAGGAGTTGTTGAGCCCATTGTTTGGCTCCATTTCTGTCTCTTTTGCCATCTTTGGGCCTTATCCTTGATAGGATGGCGATTGTTTTGTCCTCATTTGTGATGAACGACTCTTTATTGCTTTTTAAGTATACTTCCATGCAGAGCTTCCAACTGTCGTATCGTTCTTTCGATCCATCATATTGTCCTGGTTCAGGTACTACTTCTACCTTTTTATTTACTTTCACTTCTACATTCCTCGTCTCCTGTACCCCACTAGCCCTTTGTAGCATCTGGAGCTGATCTTTCAAGTTGTTGATTTGTTCAACCAACTCAGTGATGTGTTCTGTGGTTGCCATTGGTGTGGGAGTGGGTTCTAGCAGTGATTGGTTGTTCTGGTCTGGGGATGAGGGTTGGTTCGGAGTCTACGTGGGGCTGCAGGTTCCTGTAAGGGTGGTGTGATGTAATGTCTTTCTTGTGGAACTGGTATTTCCTCCAGTTCTGGTGTAGGGGAGAGGGAAGGTGTGCATAGGTTTTGAAGCTGGTTTAGCGCTACATGTACTTCCTCTAGGATTCTGATGGCTCCTGGGAGTTGAGGTTGGTGATCCTTGTATAATTGTACTTGTAGGACCCGGGTTCTGAATACTAATGCTTGATCCTCTGGAATTGCGTGCGCCTGTAATAAGGCTGGGTCAAATGGTTCATTTTCTCAAATTCAATCAAGAAGGTAGGGTAAGAAGTCAATGTCTTCAAAGATATTGACTAGAGGGGCTGGTGTTGGTGTTCAGTAATATTCTTTGTTATTATTCTGGTGATAATGGATCCACCCATCTTGGTCCTCTCTTCCTGTAAAGGGAGGGGTTTGAGAGTTTTCTTCTCTCTCTTTGCTAGGCATAATAGTATTTCTTTGTACTGGTGGCAGAGTCTCATCTTCATACCAGTGAAAGTAGCCAAATTCGTTGATCCACCTGTCGTTTGTGTCATATTCGAAGGCATCTCCTTCTCCAAAAGTCGGAGTTTGGTTGATGATTGTTTCCTCGGAGGGGAGGCAAACCTTGATCTCCTCAGACTTAGAAGCTCGGGATGGGAACATCCAAAATGTCTTAAAGAAGTGTGGACCTTAGTCAACACCAGCTTCTACTCTATCAGATCAAAAACCTTCCTGACTTGAGTCTTTGAAATTCGTAAATAAGTTGGGCTGGTGGGCACAAGACCACTCTTACACCAGTTGCCAACTGCATAGTAGTGATTCTAAAAGTAATGCACCTCATGTGGATGCGAGCCTAGATTCCTTTGAAGTAGAAACATGTGGAGGCAGTTTTTAAACCAATTCAGAGCTCTCGAGCTCACCCCTTGACAGTGCCCTAATGTGCAACTGACCTTCACCAGCCTATAGCCGGGGTATATGTAAAAGACAAGAGGAGTGCAAGTGCACATGGAATGTGAAGTGGTAAAGTCGTTCCCTTTGCCCCTAGGGTCCAGGGTTGTTGTGAACGATGGCAAGGTAATGAGGTAGTAGTGAGGGAAGAGTAACAGTCAAGTCCTAATGTTGGCAACCTAGACCTGTGAAGGCTTTGGTCACTACTACTAGGCTTGCTAGAGACAAGAGGAAGATCTGGGGAATCAACCAGGACTTGACTGAAGTCTGGTTGTTGATAACATTGGTCTTATATACTACTTACAGGTGTTTAGGGCAGGTCTGGGAATACTGACTAATGTACTACATCATTAATGATGTCATGGTCTAGAATAGTGGCGATTAAGAAAGCATGCTTGATAAGAGTCTAGAATGAATGTGAATGAAGTGAAAGGGTTTGACCTAGACTTGGTCAGGTGACATGTTCCACAGTCACGTGATAGTGGTCATGTGACTTGATAAGATAGGATAAGATGAGAAATCGTAACAAATACAGAGAAGTCACTGGAGTTGTGAGTGGAGTTGGTCCAGAGGGACTGGAGTTGGGTTCTGAATTTCAGGATATAACAGCACCTCCAATTGCCATCACAATTATGTTTAGAAGAATTGGTGGGTCATCTAATCCAACCCAACATCCTATCACTCCATCCAAAAGATATCAACTCCTTGAAAGAGCTTTCATCAAGGGAGCCCTCACCTACCAAAATTCAGAACTCCAGAAATCAGATCAAGAGGAAGACACTTTTGTTGAAGTAGATATTCCTAGAACTCTTCATGGACAAGGAAGCACATCTGACCCTTGGACTGCTACCACCCCACCACCATAACAGTGACCTCTAAGCAATACCACTCCTGCTTGCCCCATCTCTGCATTTACCTAACCACCTGCCCTTGTACCCCATCCACCAGTTGTCAGACAACAACCCCTGGCACCACCACCTAAATCAATCCCCTCCAATGACAATGAAGATGACAACATATCTTCTAAATGCACTGAGATTAAAATTGGTGTTTCAATTGATTGTGATGGCAAAGCTGCCACTGCAAAATCCTGGATGCTCTTTGTTGAAATGTATCTACTCATCAATACTGAAATTTACAATGTGGATGCTCAAAAGGTTGCCTTTGCCCTCCCAAATATGAAAAAGGATTCCACTCTGGCATGGCCAACCATCTGTCACCATGGCCAAAGACCCCCCCATCCTTTGGAACATTGAAGGACTTTAAAGCTACCTTCTCTACTGCCTTTGAATTAGCCAACACTGTTGCCAATGCTACTAAGAAACTAGTAGCACTCCAATAAACCACCACCAATGACCTCCCCAATTATATATTCCAGTTTTGCATTCTTGCCACTATCTTTGATCATTGCCCTTTTCAAGAATGAACTCCACAACTACCACCACAACTAAATGGCTGGCCTCAAGACTATCCCAAAGAAAATCTTCAATTAGTACTCTAAGATGGAACTCTTTGGGGCCAACAGAGCCAGATTTGCTACTGTCAAGACTCCTTCCAATGGAGGGAAGACATTCACACCTTGAACCTTCTTCCTCCACCCCACCACCAGAGATCCAAATTCCATGGATGTCAATGCATTGCAACTCTCCCCAGCTGAATAAAAGAGATGCCTAGAAGACAGACTCCACTTTAGAAAGGAAAGACTTTGGAGGAAATCATTGCTAAACTCAGTAAAATACAAGATTCTTCCCCTGAACAGATTGCCTTCATTGAGGAAATATCTAATGACAAAGAAGTGGATTTTTAGAAAGGAGAGATAAGTCAATGCTCCCTCTTCATGTCCTTGCCCATGTAGTATCATCTTCTGAATCAAAATGAGCTATCAGACTATGAATTAAACTATCTCATGGGAACAAAATTGTTGACACCACTCACTAGTGGATAGTGGTGCTACCAGCACCTCCATTGATAAGAGAATCACTGAACAACTTGAGTTGCCTCTCTTCCCTTTAAAGAAATCCATCCTTGCTTTAAATGTTAACAGAATGCAGAACCAAAATGGAACTATCAAAAACCACACTATGGCCAATGTACATACTCTTCCCTTCCTTCACTGAAAACATCTCTTTCATGGTAGTAGGACTTGGATAACCACAAATCATTCTAGGAATGACATTGCTCATTTCATGAAATCCAATTATTGATTGGAAAAACCAAACACTGTCTCTCCCATCTCCATGACCAACCCCTGATCCTTATGATGAAATCCAAAAAAGATACCTCCTTTACTGGTTAGGAATAGAACCTAATGCTACCATCCGAAGACATCTGAAGAAAAGAGAGCAGTGATTGCAAGCAAAACATATCCAGACAGCCACCATCACTATAGAAATAGCTCAACAAGCCGAAAAGAAAGAAGTCCTCCTTTCTCCCCCCTATGCAGACTTTGCTGATGTGTTCAAAGAAAAGAACCATGATGCTCTTCCCCCTCACAGACCTTATGACCACATCATCAAGCTAAAAGACTCCTTTATTCCAAAAAGAGCTAAATCCTATGCCCTGAATCCTGCAGAGATGGAAGCCCGCAAGGCATTCATTGAAGAAAATCCCTACACCAGACAAATCATTGAGTCTAAGTCTCCTCAAGATTCACCATTATTCTTTGTCCTAAAGAAAGATGGAACACTACATCCTTGCCAAGACTATAGATATCTAAATAAATATACAGTCAAAAACACCTATCCCCTCCCTCTCATATCAGATCTAATTGACTGGATGAAATACTCTAAATACTTCTTGAAGTTTGACATTCAATGGGGATATAACAACATCCACATTTGAGAAGAGAACCAGTGGAAAGCTGCCTTCATCACACTGCTTGGCCTATACAAATCTACTGTCATGTTCATTGGTCAGTGTAACTCCCCACTGACTTTCCAAGCATTTATGGACAAGGTATTTTGTGATATTACTCTGGAAGGATGGTTGGAAATTTTTATGGATGATCTCAGACTCCACTCCACCACAAAGGATGATCATATCCTTCTCACCTGCCAGATACTAGCATGTCTTAGAGAACATGGCCTCACCCTAAAACTCTTCAAATACATCTTTGACACCTCTAAAATAGAATATTTAGGTGTCATTATTGGAAATGGGAAAGTATGCATGGACCCTATCAAGCTATCTGCTATCACCTCTTGAAAACCTCCATCCACTATCAAAGCCATACACTCTTTCCTTGGGTTCTACACCTTCTATAGCAAGTTCATTCCAAATTTCATGGATATCACTGCCCTCCTGAACCTTTGGACTAAATCAGCCCAATCCTGGATATGGGACACCCCTCAACAAGCTGCCTTTGCTTGTCTAAAGGAGATCTTTTCCTCTGCCCCTGTCATTTCACTCCCAGATACCTTCCAACCATTCTTTCTCATGACCAATGCCTCTCTCATCACCATAGGAGCCATCCTCATGTAAAAGGATACTAACAGAGATCTTCATCCCTATGCCTACTATTCTTGTACCCTAACTAATAGTGAGCAAAACTATGACATCTACAATCAGGAACTCCTGGCTGCCATTGATGCGCTAGAAGAATGGTGCCAATATCTCCTGGGTACCCTTTATTCTATTATCATCTTCACTGACCACAAAAACCTCTCATAAGTCAAAGCCTCCCAGAAACTCTCCTGTTGTGAAGCTCACTGGAGTCTTTTCCTCCAGAAATACAACCTCCAATGGACGGTTCTTCCTGGAACCACTATGACTCTGGCTGATACACTCTCTCACTGCCAAAATGTTGACACCTCTCTTGACAATATACACCCCATCCTTACTGATCCAGTTATATTCTCTGTACTTGATGCCTTACTTGCCTTCAAAATTGCCATCCCCTTTGCAAAAGATCCTCTCATTCTAGATGTCATCTATGCCATGGAAAAACCCCTTTCTCTATTCCCTTGCTCATCCCTGTCTGACTGGAAATATGAAGCCTCACACCTCTATTATTGTAGATGTCTTTATGTCCCACCACTGGCTTGCCATCCCTTACTTGACTCCCTTCACTCATCCCAATTTGGTGGCCCAGCATGCATGCATTTATTTCCTGCTTCATTGCTGGCTATGCCATCTGCCAAGCCCACAGAGCTAACACCCACCCAACAGTTCCCCCTTTATCCCCTTTGGGCTCCACTGCCACTTGCCCCTTTCAACAGATTTCTGTTGATCTCATCATGGATCTTCCTCCTTCTGATTCTTTTGACTCCATTTTGGTTGTGGTCAACCATAGTCTTACTAAAGGGGTAATCTTCCTTCCATGTCACAAAATCATTTCAGCTGAAGGAGTTGCCTCTCTCTCCCTCAAACATGTTTTTCCCCACTTTGGCCTCCATGATAGCTGCATCTCCGATAGAGCACAGTTTACATCTACCTTTGCCAGGGAGCTAGCATATCTGCTACAATACAACCTCAAACTCTCTTCCACCTATCATCCTCAAACCAATGGTCAAACTGAGCAAACCAATCAAGAATTAGAAACTTATCTTCACATCTTTTGTCAAAGATGCCCTGCTATATGGCACTCCCTCCTTCCTTTTGCAGAATTCTCCCACAATTCTGCCACCCACTCTTCTACCCACCAATCACCATACTTCCTCATGATGGGGTATGAACATAAAGCCTATCCTCCAATAGGAAAAACCCTTGTTCCTGCCATGGAGAAAGGTCTAACTCTCCACTCTGAAGCATGTTCCAACATGTTGGCCGCCAACCACACTTCCCAACAGCAGATGAAGGAACAAGTAATTTCCAAGTTTGAACTGTGGAAAGTAGGCAACAGGGTATGGCTCAAAAATACCAATCTCAAGCTATGCTACCCAACTAAGAAATTGACACCTAAATGGAAAGGCCCTTTTGACATCATTAAGGTACTATCTCCAGTAGCTTACCAACTCAAATTACCACTGACTTGGCACATTCATAATGTGTTCCATGCTTCTCTCTTATCATCCTATCAGGAGACATCAAAACATGGTCCAAATTTCCATTCCTCTCCACCTGACCTCATAGATAATGAAGAGGAATATGAAGTGGAGCAGATTCTTTCCCACAGAGGAAGTGCCTTATGACACTAGTACCTTGTCAAATGGAAAGGTGATTCTTTGTCTGAAAACACTTGGGAACCAGAAAAGAATCTCCACCATTCTGCCACTCTCTTTAAAACATATAAAGCCACTCAACTCAAAAATACTCATGCCTAGCTTTGAGTGGATTCTTTTCCAAGTCCTCCTCCTCTCACTCTTAGCTTTCTCTGCTATTATCATTCCTATCACTATCTATCTTGTCAAATCACTATTTCTTCCCCAACATTATGCCTAAGAATGCCATCACTCCTACCTCCTCCTCCTTTGCAACAGGAATATTCCAACTGGGCCTTAGGAAGACTATACTCCTACTCTCTTCCTCACTTCCAATGCCTTGCTGTCTTCACCCATGTCCTTGACTCCTCTCACCTTCTGATTCTGGCTAAGTGAATCCCCCTTTTCCAATAATCTCTATCACTAATGGAAGCAGTCCTTTTCTTCTGTCAAACTTCCTCTTTCCAGCATTTTGGCCAGAATCTGCTAGTCAGGAACCAACAACCTGATTACACTGCTATGCAAGGGGCTATGCTAGACCAACTCTGCCTTTGTGCCCTGGACTTATTAGATCATCATCAATTCTCTTGTGTCATCAAAAGATTTCCTTCTAGTGCCTTTAGTGATTTTGCTAAGGCTGTCCTTGATTCCCTTTTTGATAATGAACTCAAGGACTATTTAGAGGTTGACAATCTCACTGCTCCCAGTGCTACTCCCTCTTGTGCTCATATTCATTTCCCACATCTGCTTCAGCTTTTGCACCTCCCTTGCACTATTACTTCCCCTTTTGGTAGTAACTCTCCTGTTGAACCACTCTGCATTCTTCCCCTCATTGCTGGCCTTGTCCCCTCTATCATATCCACAAGCACTCATTCTTCATCCCCAATCTCTCCTGCATCCACCACTCCTTCTACCTTTTAGGACTCTTTGGAGGATCCAATCATCCCTCTCCTCACTCTGACTGCTGCCAAAGAATGCACTATCATCTACTCCAGGAATGTTCCTCCCTACCAACAAGTTACTCCATGCAACCTCCCAACTGGCACCAATGTGGTCTCATCCCCAACAAGAGTTATCCCCCTTCCACCCAACTAGGAGGCCTACCTTGCCACCTTGGATCTCTTGGGGTCCACCTGCTATGTGTACAGACAACTTGGACATATTCAATACTCCTGTCCACAGTATACCTGCTCCCATTGCCTTGCCACTGCTCCCAGACACCCCCACACATGCTGCCTTGTCAACCACTGTTCCATCTGTGGCAACTGGGGCCACAGAGAAGTAGTCTGCCTGAGGAACACCTGTCCCCTTTGTGGAGGTGTGGGACACTCTGTCTGTTGGCAATCATCTACCACTTAAGGCTTAGGCCACCACTAGGATCAACTATGTATCAAGCAAGAGATTGATAGTGGGGAATCAACCAGGACTTGATTGAAGTCTGGTTGTTGATATATTTTGGTTTATATATATACAGAGGGATTTAGGGCAGGTAAGAGATAGCTGACTAAGGTGCGACATCATTAATGATGTCATAGATCTAGAGTATTGGTAATTAAAGATAAGAGTCTAGAGTGAACAAGAGATGAGAGAGCATGTCAAGGACCTAGACTTGGTCATGTGAGGTCATGTGACTTGGATCATGTGATTTGATAAGATAAGATAGATGGAAAAAGAGTGGAGTCATAATACTGTTGCTAACTGTGCCATGTCTGCTCCAGATGAAGATGCCTGAGGGAGAGTTTGCCTAGGTTAGGATTTCTTTAAGTTTGGCATCTGCTGCAGCACATTAGACCTACTTGCAGGGTACTGTTATGTTTTTCACCCTTGCCAGAGGCCTCCTTGTCTCCTTTCATATATCCAAGATCTATCCTTTGCCTCATGCCATGTACTTATATTTCCTTATCCCTTTTGCTTCCTCTAAGTCCATGTGCTTGTTCCTTCTCCTCTAATACTTCCTCTTGGATGATTACCTCATAATGCAGTTCTCTCACACTGCATCATATTCCACCTCACATCATCTGCAGTAGTTCTCTTACCTTCTATCTAGTTCTATGCCTACCCTTAGCTTGGTCTGTGTCCTTCTTGTACCACTACTTAAATTGTTGCTAGCCTACCCTGTACCCTAAACTAGTTTTATGCAATCTATGCTTCATCTTGCCCCAGCCTGTCCTTGACTTGGTCCTTTGCCCCTAAGGACCACATCTATAATCATCTCCTTGCCTTTGTGAGACACAGCACCTCTTTGTGAGTGCCTCCTCACAAGAGTGAGTGTTCCCTGTGGTACAAGTATGCACTATGTAACACCTCCCACCTGGAAGATACACAATGTCTTTCATGCCTCCCTTTTCTCTCTACCAGACCATTGCTGAACATGGCCCTAATTTCCCTAAGCCACCACCTGACCTTCTTAACAATGAGGAACAATATGAAGTTGAGAACATCCTCTTCCATTGAGGAACAGGCACCACTCAGTGATACTTGATCATGTGGCTTGGTTACCTATCTTCTGAAAATACCTGGAAACCTGATGGCAACTTGGATCCTGCACAGGATCTCTTGGCTGAGTATAAATTAGCCCACCTGGCTACTGGATAATTCATGAATGACCAGTGGATCATTCCCCTCCTAATCTCTGTATATATCCTAGCCATTCTAGCTTCCCTCCTTCCAACCACTATTCTCTTTACCCATACCATCATACACCTTCTTGCCAACCCTCACCACACCTGAACAATTACCATGGCCTCTCTCCTGGCTTTTATGGCTGCTGCTTGCACTCATCATGTCATTGCTGAGTTTCTACCTCTTTTTCAATGATGCTTACTCTATTCTGCTATTTTATCTTCTCCTTCTCTTCTTTGTACTATAGGACATACCCCCCTCATTTGTGAATTTCCCCACTCTAGAAGTCCTCATTGCCTTAGCCACCATGCTTAACACCAAATCTCTCTATGCTGCCCAATTCCCTCATCACCATCTTGCCCTTGCCTCCTATGTTGAAGGATTTTGGATAGGACTTGCCCAGATACACACATTCCTCCTCAATGTCATACTCACTGCTAATTTTGATGGGGCTGTTATCTCCATCAAGCCTGAGGATATTTGGCTGGTCTTTGGAACTATCTATACCACACTCACTACCAAGGAGCTGAACAACTACAAGAAACATGACTTAGTCCTCACCACTCCAATCACCATCCCTTAACTCCCTCCTCAGGAGAGAATCATGTCCCCTCCATAGGAACCTCCCCTTTTGCCCACCCTGGTCAGAGTCCTATGCAGAGCATGCACTATTTCCCCTGCCAAGGAATGGACATCTCAACCTACCAGGGTACTCCTATCTCCTTCCCATCTAGAAATTCTCCCAGAAACCCTTGCTGCCACCCATTGCTTTCAATGCAGCATGCTCAGGCACTTTCACAAGAACTGCCCCCATTACAAATGTCCAAAGTGCAAGGAGTGGACCCCAGGGCATAATAGCAGTCAGTGTCTCACTTTGGAGTGTGATATCTGCCACCATTGGGGTCATGCTCACCAATATTGTCCCACCATCCAATGCTCACTTTGTGGAGAGATGGGGTATGACAAGACTGTATGCAATGCGACCCTCAACACTGATGCTAACAACTATGAGGTCAATTCAGGAGATTCAGAGTAATCTGCCAAGCCAAGGGCTTTAAAGAGTCAAAACAGGGCTTTGACTTTATGAAGAGGGTAGTGTTATAGTTTTGTTTCTCTCCAGTCACCTGCTTCTTCTTTTCTTCCTTCACACTAGGCAGGGACCCCTCACATATGATTTCTATGTCCCTTATCTTGTTATCTTTTATGCTGATGATGTTTGTCTTATTCCTTTGGTCTAACCTTCTCCACTGCCATCTATCTTTGGTAGTGCATTGTCCATCACATCACTTAGAACCTTCTAGCACTTTCTATGCTTAGTCAAACAAATAGTGCCCTGCAGCAGTAGACACTATTTATGTAGTTTGCAGTCACTATACTTATTCTCTAGCCAGTTCTTGCAATCCATTTGTACATCTTCTGTGCTCAAGTTCCTCAGTCCTCCATCACTCATCACTCAGAGGATTGACTCTCTTAGTCAGAACCCAGACTTATCCAAGATGATGTGCCTCTTCATGAGTGCCTCCTTGGAGTTAGTCAGCCAGGAAGGTCCAGGAGTAGATGTCCATAGCACATAGGTGCACAAAGACCATTATAAGGTAAACTCCTCTACTTTCTTTGCTATATCTGAGACTTGAAGAATATGCTCATCATATATGAAATTTCAGATTATACTGCACAACTGTAAGGGGACATGTTAAAAGTTGAAACTAGAAAGCTGTCCATCAATTATGTCTTTCTTGATTATTGATATCAGATGCAGACTAGTGTCAGAGAGTTGCAGAATGGAAAATAATCCATGTGGGCCACATCCATACTCAATGCAGTCTGGAGCATATTTTGAGAGGGAGTACACATGTTTTCTCACAAGCCAAAGGATCTCTTGCATAACTGACCATCAGTAAGGATATCTAATATTATCACTCTCATCCAAGATATTTTGAGCCTAAGAAGAGAGCCACATCTGAAGGCTTAGCCAGTTGAATGCATGGTTGGTAGGAGCACTATGAGCACCTTCATTGTATTTTTCCATTCTTCACCAATAAGGGTTACCACCCAAACATTGCCATCCATCTGGAGCAGGACCTCACCTGTTCATGAACCCAAGAGTACTCCATAGACCTTGATTCTCTCCATCAATTCCTCCATGAGGAGATGGCCTCTGCTCAAAAGTGATATCAAGGACTCACAGATGCCAAGTGAATGCTGGTACTGGACTTCACAGTTAGTGACTGTTATGTAGCATGTTCCTCTGAACTGCTAAGACAAGGATCCTTTGTGAGGAGGCACTCACATAGAGGCACAACATCTCACAAAGACAAGGAGACTAAGGGTTGAGGGATTCTCTAGGCAGAGAATCAAGACAAGAGGATTGAGGAATGCATATATTGCATAGCACAAGCATAAAGAATACAAAAGATCAGCTAGCAGTTTAAATAGAGCAGCTCATGGGCACAGACCACTTTAGGAAAGGCATATAAAAGAAAAGAATATTATGAAAGGAAGGAACATGAGCTGTGCAAGAGAATAGCTTAGGAGGCAATGTCCTAGTGATGACTATTAATAGGGCAGAGAATAAACATCATACTCCTCTTATTGGAAGAGCAGAAGAAAAGGAAAAGGTACATAGGTAGGGATGGAGGAGCAGATGAATATGAAGGGGTACTAAGCAAAGAAAAGGAAACAAATGGAGTATCATAACATTGACCAGGTTTTCATCAAAGCTAAGTACTTCCACTCAATACAGCTTTCCAAAAGCTCTCTGAAAAGAACCTCAGTCCATACACTATCATCACTCCAGCAGGCTCCCTCTTCTTAAGATCTTGACTATCACCATGCCAACATTCAGATGAATCTCTACCCAAATTTTGTCAAAGACCTTATTAGTATCAACCTAGAAGAAGAGACAATTTGTATTTCTATGAATGAAAAAGATGACATAGGTCAGATATATTCAGAGAAATGGTTCAAGAATCTCCTTGCTTTGGCAACTTCTGAGGCTGTACCACAATAATACAGGGATATAAAGAAGTTACCAAAATACCAGTAAGAGATTTGAGGAAAATCATGTGATGAAAATTTTCATTTTCTTAAAGAAAAAAAAGTCTTGGATTTAATGGATCTTTCAAGAGATTAAGAACCAATCAAAAGAAAATAGGTTTTTGTGAGAAAATCTGACAGACATGCCAAAGCATACACTCAAGTCTTTATGTTAGACTATGAAGATATCTTCTTACCAGTTGTAAGATTTGAAATAGTTTGCCTCATCCTTTTATTAGCTGTATAATTTGATTGGAAACTTGAAGCTTTGGATGGAAAGATTACTTTCTTGTTTGACAAACTAGATGAAGAAATCTATATGGAACAACTAGAAGTCTATATTGTTGGAGGTTGGGAGAAAAAGGTTTGCCAACTACACAAGTCCATCTATGGACTCAAGCAGGCTGCTCTCCAATTGAATAAGCAACTTTATTAGTCACTCTTGGATTTAGGTTTTACCAAATGCAAAGCAGATCTAGGAACTTATATCAAGATAGAGGTACATTATATTATCATATTTCTCATATATATTGATGACACTTTAATCACTGGTTCTAACAAAACACAAGTCTTCACACCAGCAAGATTTTGTGAAGAAATAGAAATCAAAGGATCTTGGAGAAGCTGAGGAATATCTTAGAATGTGGATCACAAGGGATCATAGAAAAAAAACCATCACCTTGAATCAATGTGCCTATGCAAAGAAAGTTTTAAAGCATTTCCACCTCCAAAATTGCAAGTGCAAGAACATTCCATTTCCTGCTGGTTATAATCCAAAACCACTCTAAGATTCATCATCTTCTAATCCTACTCTTCATCATCAATATCAATTGGCCACTGGATCATTGCTCTATATTATGCTCAGCACAAGACCCAATATCTCATATGCAGTCAATAGAATGTTACAATTCTCAGCCAATCTTTTGGAAAAACATTTACAGAAAAGCTTATATATTGTGCAATATCCTTCAACATTCAAAGATCTCTGTATTCAATATTCTTCAAATGGCAAGAACAATGGGTTTCTTATCTATTGTGACAGTGATTGGGCAGGAGATATCAAGACCTCCAGATCAACCACTGGATATGCTATCTTCTTTGCAAATGGCATTATATCTTGGCTTAACAGATGACAAAAGAGTTCAACTTTCATTCACAGAAGCAGAATATTGCTCTCTTACTCAAACAGCAGTGCAACTTCAATGGATACAAAATCTATATAAAGAACTGGATATCAATCTAGGACCTTTATCCATTTGCATAGACAATCAAGAAGCAATCTTTCTAACTTCTAACCCTGCTCAAGAAGGATGTACAAAACATGTTTGAAAAGATGAACATTACATTCATGAAGCTGTAGAACTCAAAGAAGATGAGATCTACTACATCTCTACAGATCAACAAAGAGCAGATATCATTACCAAAATTTTGAAAAAGATAATGTTCAACATGGAAGAACTTCCCTTCTTCTCACACCTTACTCTAGGATTCAAACCTCTTGAATATTCTAGTGGGGAGAAGGGTTGAGAATCTAGATATTTCACATTCATATTCTATTCCTGATACCAGATTCTAGGCCAGTCAATGTGATTTGATCACATGATCTTATCAATTACACTATTCATATTACAAGGTATGATATCATAGATAAGGTTCTATATTTGCTATCTTGATAGCTGACTGATGATTACTGCAGATTATGCAATTTTACTTATCTTATGATCATAAAGCATGCCATGTCATCCTATGACACTCTACTTTCTTTACTTTTATAGTAGAGTCACCATATATACTCAAACAAGTTGTGTAGTATAAAGAACTAGGCCTTTCTCCCAGATATATAATGATTCCACACAATCATTCACCTCTAGTCACTGATAGTTGAAGTCCTCAGCTTCATCTCTCACTATCATATCTCTCTGACTCATTTACCCTCCTTGGTAAGTCTCCTCATGAAGATCCAATCCTCTACCCTTGTCTGCACATATCAAAGAGAGATCTCTATACTCTCTTTAGTGGTCAGATAAGTTGTGTGAGGGGGCAATGGCAAGGGATGACTACTGTCCCAGATACTACCCTTTGTTCTCAAATACTATACTACTGAATAGCTAGTATAATCAATAGAGTTTCCTAGCTATGAGGGGCTACATCATATGAGTTATGTGAGGCTTGCACATGATCTTATTATGTGAGATTGTCTCATGTTCAACAACTGCACAGGCATGTGTCTGTGCTTCATCATGACCATTACAACCTGTATTGTATCCCATTTCACATGAACTGCCTGCACAGGTGAATGTGACAAATGGGACAGGCATTTGATGAGAGTGCTTCCCGTATTTCACAGATTTCCTCAATGTCATTGAGATGATAATCATAGGGCAGTGAGGTGGCTGAGTCCTTCTTAGAACACCACATGCTATTGTTCTGAATTTTCTACTATCAACAGCCCAGCCAGACTTCAAAAAGCACAATGTACTTATGGTGGCATGCAAGGAGAGCCAAAGTTACCCTATGAAACCAAGTCATCCTGCAAAAAAGGAGTGAAAAGTGAAACTACCTGTTTGGCATGACTGCTACTGATGCCCAAGCATTTGGTATGTGCACTACAACAATACTCATGTGGGTATTCAGGGAAGAAAGTGAAAGTGATCAATGAAGGTAAACCAAGTGGAAGAAAAGAAGCCTCATAAAATGTGAGGGGGGGTGCTGTAGTGTAAATAGTCAGGGGGGGGGAGTACAAATAAATA
>JBBPKI010001021.1:1016-15515 GCA_038089155.1 Nevesoporus exiguus
CCAGAGTTGCTGGAACAAACTGGAGTTGAAACAGAGTTACCTTCAGACTTGATGTCTTCAGGTTTGGAGGGAGCGGAGTGTGAGGTCAGAGTGACCAGAGTGGTGGCTATTAAGCAACATAGTGCTGGAGATGAAAAACAGACTAACTTTTGGACTTGTGGTTCTCAGGTTCAAAGGTCAGAGGAAGAAACAAAGGAGAAAATGAAGAGCAGAATGAAGCAGAATCAAAGAGAGCTTCAAGAAGAAAAGGCTCTGGAGTTGTCAGAGCAAATCAGAGTTCAGGCGGAGTTACCTTTAGATTTGTGGTCATTGTCATATCCATGATATCCCATCCATCTTTGCCTCCTCTGGCCTCATCTCCAGCCATCTCCAGCCACCTCCGCCACCCTCAGTCCATCTCCACTTCCTCTATGCTCAGAGCTCTGCTCCTCCACTTCAGACCAAGGCTGTGCTCGCACAGGGACTCAGCTATACTTCGGACCTGGATATCTTTCATATATATTCCATTTGTACTCCCCTTTACTTCCTTCATCCCTTTTCCATCCCTTACAAGACCCTTGATACTGTCTCACCTCTTCCCTGACATTTGATGTCCCTATTTGATCCCTTAGTATAAAACCTCTGTATCTCCGTCATGTATCCTTAGCACAAATATCAACTTAATTCCCACTCTCCCTACTCTCATCACAATCTCCTCCTCCTCCTGTCAGAACTCCACTCCTCTGAAATACGAGGACACGGACCTGTTCAAGGGCATGACACATAAGTCCTGTGCCAATATCCTTCCTATGCAACTCCACTCTGACATCTCCACTCTGGACTTTGGTCCAACTCTGAGACGAACTTCATCAACCACCCCTCAGCACCTCTGGACCTCCGATCAGACTTGAGTCCAGAGAGTTCAGACAATTTAATAGTCATTAGGTAAAAGGAAAATAGAGGGTGTTCATGTTAAGGTCCAGTCTCTCCAGACTCAAGTCCGATCGGAGGTCCAAAGGTGTTGAGGGGTGGTTGATGAAGTTTGTCTCAGAGTTGGACCAAAGTCCAGAGTGGAGGTGTTGGAGCAGAGTTACATGAAAAGGACATCAGCATAGGACTTATGTGTCATGCCCTTGAACAGGTCTGTGTCCTCATATTTTAGAGGAGTAGAGTTCCGACAGAAGGAGAAGGAGATTGCGACAAGGATCAGAAGAGGTGACTAAATTGATATTCATGCTAAGGTTACACAACAGAGGTACAGAGGTTTTATATGAAAAGGTCAATAGGGACATCAAGGATGTCAGGGAATAAGTGAGATAACATCAAAGGTCCATAAAAGATCAAGAAGGGATGAGGGAAGTGAAGGGAAGTACAAACAGAATATACAAAATGATATCCAGGTCCAAAGTATAGCCAAGTCCCTGGGTGAGCACAGCCTTGGTCTGAAGCGGAGGAGCAGAGCTCTGAGCATGGAGGAAGTGGAGGTGGACTGAGGGCAGTGGAGGTGGCCAGAGATGGCTGGAGATGAGGCCAGAGGAGGTGGAGATGGATGGGGTGTCATGGATATGACAGTTCGTCAACTGGTAATGGCACTCTTTGAAGAGGAGTGTACCATCGTGACCCAGAGTCAGAATGAAAGGATGGAACAGAGAAAAAAGGGAAGAAAAGGAAAGAACCAGAGGGGGCCCTTTACCCTGAATGTCCAAAACAGACCAGACATGACTGGAGTTAGCAGACATGAAAAACAGAGTTGCTATTGGACTTGGGGTCCAAAAGCACAAAAGGAGCAGAGGAAAAGGAAACAAATAAAAGAAAGCTGGAAGAAGAAGGGAAATAGAAGGAACCAAAGGGGATTCCTTACCCAGATGTCCGGACTGACCAGATAAGCCAGAGTCAGCAGACAATGAATGAAGTTACCTTCAGACTTTGGTCCTTAGATAGAGAGAGTTAGAGGAAGGAAATGAAGAAGGGAACAGAACAAAGGAATGACAAAAGGAAATAACAGAGGTAAAATGGAATGGAGAGAGGGAGAAAAGGACCCAAAGGGGGTCCAATACCATGTCATCCAGACTTGCCAGAGTTGGCATCGGAGAAAGTGGAGTGACCTCCAGACTTGAGGTCCAAAAGGTCAGAGGTAATGGAGTTGAGGGTGGAGGGAAGTTGGATGTTGTGAGGGTGACTTTCCTATCAGAGGTGTCTTACCTTCCCCAGCAAAGGCTGGATGTGGCTGATGAAGTGGACTAAGCCATTCATCTTGCATGCACATGCAAATGGTGTGGCATTGACAAGAAAGTGGGAGGGCAAAAGTCCAAGAGCAGTGGTGATTCCAGAGTGCACTCCAGAGTGGAGGTGCGAGGGGTTTGGCATTCCACTTGCCAGGGTCAGTGTTAAACTGGGTCTGGACGAACTCCAATAAACTCCGGAGCACCAGAGTTGACTGGGTGAGTGGGACTTGACTTCACTGTATGTGGTGTGCCCTTACAGCGGATCCATTGTCCTGAATTTATGGATGGAGTGTCGGAGGTCAGAGGTGGGTCAGAGGAAATCGCTCAATGACTTGGAGGGGTCAGAGGAGGAGAACGTTGAGTTAAGTCAATATTCAAACTAAGGAAATACATGGCATAGTTTTACAGAGTTTATATATGGAGAAGAGGAGCGGATGACTAAAGTCCATAGTCAAATGACTAAGTCCACAGGAGATTACTAAGTACAGAGTCGGAAGGAAATATATACTGTAGGAGTTCAGAGGTAAGTGTACCGAAGCACAGCCTCGGAGCTGTGCTTCTAAGCGAGCACTGGTACCAGAGTTGTATCTAAGTGGAGGAAGTGGTACAAGATTGGTAATAAGGTTCTATTGTAAGAAAGGGGTCATAAGAGGTTACTAATGTCAGAGTCCAAGTATAGAGTTAAAGGAAGAATACAGAGAAGTCACCAGAGTTGTGAGCAGAGTTGGTCCAGAGGGACCAGAGTTGGATTCTGGGTTTCAGGATATGACAGTCGGACGATATGCTGCTTGTGTTCCAATCACTCAATGGAGCCTCATGGCAAGCAAGCTATATCCTAAAACTGTCATATCCCGAAACCCAGAACCCAACTCTGGTCCCTTTGGACCAACTCCACTCACAACTCCGGTGACTTCTCTGTATTCTTCCTTTAACTCTATACTCGGACTCTGACATTAGTAACCTCTTATGACCCCTTTCTTATGATAGAACCTTATTACCAATCTTGTACCACTTCCTCCGCTTAGATACAACTCTGGTACCAGTGCTCACTTAGGAGCACAGCTCCAAGGCTGCGCTCCGGTACACTTACCTCCGAACTCCTATGGTACATATTTCCTTCCAACTCCATACTTAGTAATCTCCTGTAGACTTAGTCATTTGACTACAGACTTTAGTCATCTGCTCCTCTCCTCCGTATATAAACTCTGTAGAACTATGCCATGTATTTCCTTAGTTCGAATATCAACTTAACTCAACATTCTCCTCCTCTGACCCCTCCAAGTCATTGAGCGACTTCCTCCGACCCACCTCTGACCTCCGACACTCTGTTCGTAAATCCAGGACAACAGATCCACTGTAAGGGCGCACCACATACAGTGAAGCCAAGTCCCACTCGCCCAGTCAACTCTGGTGCTCCAGAGTTTATCAGAGTTTGTCTGGACCCAGTTTAACAAAAACCAACAAAAGGGAAACCCAAAGAGGTGGCTTGAAAGCCAAGGGTGGTCTCACCAAAGGGCATAGGAGAAGAAGTCAGCAACAAGGAAGAGGGGCAGAGTCAGGTTGGAGTTCAGAGTTCAAAGGAAAAGAGGGGGGTTGTCAAGAGGACAGCAAGAAGTCAGAGGAGTGGTGTAAAGCCAGAAAGAGGTGCATGGTTGGGTTCAATAAGGATCCCAAGAGTGTGCATAGATTGTAACAAGTGATCATGATGGTGTGAGATCAGAGGCAAAAGAGTGGAGACCTACTCAAATGGCAGCACAAATATACTGTTAAGGTCTGGTCTCTCCAGACTCAAGTCTGATCAGAGGTGCAGAGGTACTGAGGGGTGGTCGACAAAGTTCATCTTGGAGTTGGACCAAAGTCTGGAGTGGAGGTGTTGGAGCAGAGTTGCATAGAAAGGACGTCAGCACAGAACTTATGTGTCGCACCCTTGAACAGGTCTGTGTCCTCATATTTTGGAGGAGCAGAGTTCTGACAGAAGGAGGAGGAGATCACGACAAGGATCAGGAGAGGTGACTAAATTGATATTCATGCTAAGGTTACACAACAGAGGTACAGAGGTTTTATACTAAGGGATTGATAGGGACATCAAAGATCAGGAAAGAAGTGAGACAGTATCAAGGATCTCATAAGGGATGAAAAAGGGACAAAGGAAGTAAAGGGAAGTACAAACAGAATGTGTATGAAAGGTATCCAGGTCCGAAGATAGCCAAGTCCCTGTGCAAGCACAGCCTTGGTCTGGAGTGGAGGAGCAGAGCTCCAAGCATGAAGGAAGTGGAGGTGGACTGAGGGCGGTGGAGGTGGCTGGAGATGGCCAGAGATGAGGCCAGAGGAGGTGGAGATGGATGGGATGTCATGGATATGACAAACACATTCACTGCATTTCCTAGAGCAGATCCAATTTTTTCTATGGAGCACTTTCAGATTAATACCAACCCATCTCCATTGCTACACAGTGCTGTATCACCTATTTTAGCTGAGATATTTATGAAACCCCAAAGCAGCAGCCATGTTCCCATCATTATGCACACTCAGCACCAGGTAGGTTGCTTGCCTTGTCTTTTGCAGAGACTATGGTATGCACTGACTGTTAGCATCACAAGCAACAGATACAGTCTTTGCAGGCTGTAAATGCACAACTTCAAGCTGAGAACATGACCCTCCTCACATCCAAGAACACATATGAGTGTGCTTCTGATTTTTGGTGTGCATACATGCAATGTACCACTGATACTCTTATTCAGGGATGCATACAAGCAACTTGTCAGAGCTCTTCACTTCAGCTCTGACAATCCTGGAGCTGTTTCTGAGGCTTCCAAATCCATCTCCATTTCACACACTTATCAATCCAGCACTCATGAAGAAGACTTTCCACTTGTACAATTTTGGACTCATCAAAAATATCAAGCCTGGGAGAAGACAGCAGAACAAATGGGGGTCAAAGATGTTGCCTTTCCCTTCATCAAGGACCAGAATGGCAAGATAGTCAACAAGAACATTGCTGGTGATATTCTGAAGAAGATGCACACAGTATGGCAAGGTTTTAAATATCATGAACTCATGCCAAGTAGCTGGGGGGTCACAACAGACAAAGTGAAGAAGGAGCTTTATACCAAGGTCATCAAAGCCTTCCCAGTCTTGGGTTTGTGCACAAACAATTGGAAGGTTGAGGTGATTGCTACTGCAAGGTATCCATCCTGGAAACAGACTCATTTGAAAGATATGACAGCCCCAGATGCCTTGAAGTGGCGAATCAAACAAGAAGGATGTTCCTCTAGATGTAGCGGCAAGCACATTAAGACTGATCCAACACTCTTGGAAGAAGTTACTTTCCGACCTTCCGCGCAGTCCAAACGTCCAAACACTCCAACAGCACACCTCAGCGCCGAGCTGAAATCTGAGCGGCGATTCAACTTGGCGGCACTCTAAACTGGAGCCCTCTCGCCTCCCCGCCCTCTGCGCACTGTTTCCCGCGCCCCTGTCCACTCCAATCTTTCGTCTGATGGACCTGGTCACACTTGCGACAGCGATTTCATCCAATCCGTCCCTGCACTCGATTCCACTCAATAGCCTCTTGTTTTTCCCAGGTGTGACTGCCCTCAGAGATGACATCCTTCTGCTTCAACCCTCTACCCATCGTCTCTCCGATACGCCAGTTCTTCCGCACTCTGTACAGGCTCATTACCTTGTAGTTACTAGTAGTCACATTTGTAATCTTCCACTCACACTGTGTCATCACTCTGTATTACCACGTGAATACATTGATTTGTACGATGTAGCTTGTAAGAGGCCAGCATATGCAACAAGGATGAAGGAGAATACTGGACTCCTGCAGTGTCCATGATGAGAACGCCAGCATCCGGCATCCTACTGCAATGATGGAGGAGGCCGCCGGACTCCTGCAGTGTTCATGACAAGAATACCACTGTCCAGCATTACACTGCAATGACAGCGGAGGCTGCCGGACTCCTGTGGTGTTCAGGACAAGAAGGCCAGCGTCTGGCATCACACAATGACGGAAGAGACCGCCAGACTCCTGCGGTAAGCATAAGGACATGCAAAAACTCTGGCATTCTGGCAGCCTACTGTGTAAGGACGAATGCAGGTGGCCGTATCCAACGTTGTGACAGCCAAGGCGCGCCGCGCGGCACATTAAAGCTCCGTCTTAACCGTGATGGACGTGTTCGGACTGGCGGATGTTCGGACGTTCGGAAAGTACAATTCCCCAAAGCCCTCACGACCGGAACTAAGATTGATCACGTCAGCCTCAGAAGACCATAGTAGTAGACCACTCACTATTTCTAGGATCGCATTCATCGAAAAACATTTCCTCAGAGCGCTGTATCGCCCGATGAAGTTTGTCCATTGGGATGCAATACCTGTATGCAACATCATTCATATTCACGGACCCGACTAACCGACCCACCATATCGCATGGATGCGCTTCTCAAGAGTGGGCATATTGGCATGGACTGCGATAAATTTCTTCAGTCGCACAAACTCAGCTGCACTTCCAGCTTCAAAGCCCTGTGAATCATGAAAGACCAATTTGTCGTTGCTCTGGAAGATAAGTTCGTTCTCCACGTCATGGATTCCACGCTGATAACGATCAATCCCCTCCACATGGGCGATTCGATACACCACAGGCAACACTCACCCCCATGGATCCCTCAACTTGGGACAGATCCACCTGATCGCACGCATTAGCATGTTGCGCAATGCCACACATCGACCCAGATCTAAACCTTGTTCCCATCGCCGTCATAGATCTCTGGATTTTCCGTGGAGTCGCAGATCTGGTGAAGAATCGTCATCTTGCCAGAGTTTGCACGCCCAACGATAAGAATTCTGAAGCGACCAAACTTCTCCTGGAGGTTCTGGAAATCTTCCGTGTTTCCTGCGGGCATTCTGAGAGCGTAACTGGTGAAGAAGGATGTGACTGTGGGTTAAGCGTCTTGGGGTGGTGGTGGAACCAAGGAAACGACCGCTAGCTGCTTATCGCTGAGAAGCTGAACTTCCGCGCTTTCCCACTTGCAGACCAGATAAGGCAACTCTGATGAAGGACGTGCGTGACTCGTCGCCCAATCCAACCTCGGCAAATATTAGCATGAGATAAAAATACTGGATTCAGGAGGCCAATACACTGTACGAAAGTCAGCAAAACCCGGCACATCCGTGAGTAAGCCAACATGATCTTCAATCCCTAATCATGTTTTTCTCCGAGTCGGGCTCCCTCACCAACACTGTTGCTCCGACCTCGCGTGTGCTCTTGACAGCGATTGGTTGTCGATATGGTAAACACTTGATATGAAGGAAAACTCTGAGTCGTCAGTAGGACCGAGTAAACCGTGATCCGTAAGCACTCATTCTCCTTTTGTTAGTCTCCCTTTCTTGCCAGTGCTGAATCAATGGTGATTTAGTCTTCGTTCTATCTCTCCCTATCCTTGCACTCACAGACTTGTCCGTCCATCTCCACAGCGCACTCCAAAAAGTGTTGAGTTGGCGGGAACAAAGAAGGTTCTACATGGAATGAGCTATGCCAAGTGCGCTCGAATTGTCAGTTGATCCTTTGTCTGGCGATTCGAAGGTATAGTATCATCCATCGGCCCTGTCATCATTGAGTAGCCCATCTATGTGTTCACAGTTACGAAAAAAAGAAAATTATCTCTCGACATCCATGGTGTAAGACAACGTCGATCCAGGCACTGGCTGATGTGTTTTTCTGTGAAGCATGAGTGCATCAGCATCGATGTTGGCAAACAAGGATAATAGCTTTGCGCACCTGTTTCACATTGTGTCACCAGTCCAAAGCTGCTTGCGTTGAGTGATGTCAACGCGCGAGCTTCACCTAGCACCCTCCTTTCCTGTGATGTCGGCAGACTAGTTGCAACCGTGGGCACTGAGAGCATGGCATATCATGAGCATTCCGCTTGACCTAAGGCCATCCCCAGCATATCATACAAGCTCAGCCATAGTGAACGATTCGGATAATCCAACTCGGCATGTATACCCTTGTGAGGCAGGCAACAGAGTTGACACAAGGTGCACAGCTTCTAGCTTGCAGAATATTGTCTACCGTTCCCACCCGAGTGTTCTCATGTCGACTTGCACGACCTCATTGACCTGGAAGTACACTGTTACATGTCGCAGGACGTTCCGGCAGTGCGATCTAATCCATTTTTAGTGATCCATGGAGACGTTTCCAACTCAACACCACCGACTGAAGCTGTGCCAGACAAAGTTGAGACCCACCAGCATCACAAGTGCCTGCGAAATTTGATCTTCAATCCTTGGAGCAGGCAGTGCACCAAAAGATGGTCGTCGCGGGGAAAGGGCTCGACTCACCCAAAGTACACACTTATCTTTCGTCGTTTTGGCCTTTTCCAATACCCTCAGGCAGACTGGGATGTCCTATACTAGCGGGGATGCGAGAAGCCACTTCAAATCTGTGAGCAAAGTTGAACGATGCCAAACCAGGACGGAAGTCATGGTACACCATTGGTCGGTGGGATGATCCGCAGCCTGATGGCCTGGTCAGTGAGTAAGTGGGACCAAGTGTGGCTCTTTGGCCGAGTAAGGCACGTACTTAATACCATCGCGATGCCTCGCACACCATCTTCCACTCTGGGGTCCCGAGCGGGCAGTGTACCTTATCCACCACTTGGAGGCTTGTGTGAGGCGTTTTCCACCTACCCTTGCAGCTCACCCCTGGTCCCACAGATAGCCTCCGTCCGGGACCGGTAAGCGCTTCACGCTTTCGCCAATCCACACTCGTCCCCTCTCCATTAGCCACCTCGTCAATTGCACCTTAGTTACTCTACCAATACATCAGTCTGATTACCTTGCGCCCAAGCGAACCCAGTACCATTCAAAGAATGCGCTCAATTACATGACGGTTTCGTACACTAGCTGCCTTCGAAGCACTGGCAACCCATATCGTTGCACATTCAATCCCCACGTCCCGCCCTGATGTCAATCACTCGTGGATAACAACGACCACTCAACAACTGCATCACACTCTGCCTCTCACAACCGTGAACTTGGGTGACAGAAACCCTGTCTAGCAAGCACAACGACACGGGCGCCCTTGGTACGTGCCCACGTCCTATCAACGTTCATACCCGACTCAGCATGCTTACCTACATGCAGGACACTGCTATTTCTCCAAACTCCTCCAAACGATGATGGCCACCGCCAAGATGGCCCCAGACGGCGGCAAAGCTCGACGATCAAATCGTGGTGCGTACTCCGTTGGATTATGGATATGCGAACGTCAGGTATGCTGGTTATGGAGCTTCGTAGCACTGTCTCTGCAGGCCGTTGATGAGTCAGATGAACCAGCCAGTGCACGGTCTCCTCAATGAGGACGGTTGACGACACCTGAGCGGCTCTTCCAGTCTCCATCTACGAGAAAGATAGCACGATGGAACGAAACAAATATTACACGGATGGGGCTGCACCAAGCGATACACGTCCAGGTAGTTGTACGATAAATAGAAGCAATAAAAACCTGACCGTCATGTCCGTAGGAAACGTGAGATGCCACTCTGAATGACGATCTTTTTCATGATGGTTGGTTCTGGCGCTAGATGAGCGAGTGAACAAGGATGGGCAAGTAAGCCCATTGGACATGTACGGTCTGCTGACAGCTTCCATCACCTCGTTCATGGCAGTCCGTTCAAAGTTCCCTCTCACTTTCATCAATCCCTCCACGAACGGTGTGCATGGTCTGTGCACCTTGGCGAACGCCCGAAAGGATAGAAACGCCATGCTCTTGGACGCTTCCAACATCGCTAGTATATGCTCCATCACCTCGAAATGCTTCTCCAGCTCCTTGTCCGGCTTGAACTCGCAGAAAAATGCAAACACAGCGCTAATGTCTGTTTTGATGCGGTCCGTTGCTGCGGGAAGACGGAATTTGGGTGAGTTGGCGAGTGCGGTGAGGTACCTGACCAAGAACGTGTCGAGGAGGTCCTCCACGAGTAGTCCGAACAAGAGTGGTTTGAAAAACTGTTGGTCGGACGGGTAGTCTTTTATCGTCACAACGATCTGTTCCACGATCCTGTCATACCACGCCATTTGAAGGAGTTGCTTTGTGGCCGGTTTGAGGTCATTGAAGATGATAGTGACAAATGTCTGCACGCATTTCTTGGCGACGTCGAGGTTCCCGTCGATAGCGTCGTTGAGCTTTTCACTGATGGGCACGCGATACTTTTCAGACACGAGTGGTTCGAGTTTGACGAGGAGCGCTTCAGTGTTGTCGGCCGATTTGATTTGGTCATTGGCCAGTGCAAGGCAGTACTCGGCGAGTCTGGCGACGGCCTTGTCGGGTTATTCGATTTGCTTTTTGAACTCAGATTCGACGACCTTGGTCCATTGGATGCCTCACATGACCCGACTGGTTTCGACGACATGCATGAGGATGGCGCTCTGTCCGCCCTCCATCGCCGCATCAATCTACCGAGCGACCATCTGGAATAGGATAACAGCACCCTGTGTACCATACAACCCATCACTGTCCACCTCCAGTTGCGTTGCACGCGTCATAAACCCTTGGATTTCGGTCTTTATCAAATTGGCAGACCATTCATCCAGTTTTTTCACGACCAGTTTGAGGAAATCATCGATAAGGTTCTATTCTTTGCCGTTGAGGGGCAGATCAATGAGTTTGGGTGGGACGTTGAGTTCTCTCATCCTTTTGCTGTATTCTTCGAGCCATGCACAGAGGTGCAACAGGATGCTCATCTCGGATTCCTATTTCAGGAGATGTTGCAGGGTCGCGTTCAGGTTCTTGTGATATTCCTTGACGTAAAACGCATACATGTCGTAGCTGGGAGGGAAGCAGGGAACGACGTCACCCTCGATGCAGATGAGGTCCTGATATATGCAGCCTAGGTTATCCAAGAACCCGCCTGAATCCCGTTGATACTGCTCGTAGCTGTCTTCAAACGCGGACTGGATCGTGTCCAAGATTGTTTTCATGATCTTGGAGCAGTAGTGCTTGATGACGCGGGCGTTGGCTTGCATGGATTTGAACCTAGAGGCGGCACCCATATTGGCAACTTTTTGACAAGACAAATGGCGATCGCCTAGCGAAACCGAGTTGGTAGCAAGTCACGCCGACAAAGTCTTTCTAAACACACCTTTTCGTCGTCTCTTCCTTCGAACGCTGCCATCTTGACGAGCTTGACGATTTCCGGATGGCCAGCATGAACAAGTGGGAGGATGTTCCGCGCCAGATTCATGAGGTATGGTTCAAAGTCAGTGATCGACTGGGATAGTCTCTTGAATATGCGAATTCATTTCTGATGAGACGCAGCAGAAGCCTGCTTCGCCTGATGCATAGTCTGATTTCGGAACGCTTCGAGACGGTTGATCTAGAAGTGAATGCGGAGTAAGTTGGGAGTGGGACCAACGAGTCCTTGGCTCTCCATCGCAAGCATCTCGTCGAGGACGTCGAGCTTTGAGTTCATTTCCAACAAGTTGTTCACCATCCCCTTTATTTGTTCAAAGTTCCGGTGAACCATAGAGACCTAGATATTGGGATGAGATCAAGGGAAAGTATGTGTTCAAGACTGGCTTACGCAGCTGATCTGGTTGAACGTCGATACGGCGTTCTGGGGGTCCGTCCACAGCCTGTTGATGATTTTCATCTCCTCCTTGAGCAGTTGGACGTGGCCGCGTGTGCTGAGGAGTCTCTTGAGTCCCTCGCACGTCACATCAAGCTGCTCCTTGACACCACTTTTGAGTCTAGCGTCGATGAAAACCTTTTCCCTCTCAAGTTTCTTGTGGAAGGCGACGACTTTGATGAGGTCGTCGGGCGATTGAGGGTATTCACCGACTGCTTAAGCAGCAGATATGTGGAGTGGGACGGTCGGCATGGTGGGCAAGTTGGAAACAAAGCGTTCAAATGAGGAAGGCAAAAGGTTGTGGAATTTAGGCACGCTAGCTAGTGCTCAGTGAAAATGGGGCCTGTAAATTTACACTTGCAAATTAGCCTATGTAAATTATGGTTAATTAGCCGGTCAATTCCGGAGGGTGGGATTCGGAGTGTCAAATAGGGCCAAATAGACCCTATGCATGTGTGCTGACACGGTGCTGTAAAATGAATGCTATTCTCGAATGAGATACAGTCCATTCTAATCAATCATTTTTCATTCTTACTGTACCTGACCATTCAGCCAATGGGTGTATACATCCAACTTGATTGAAAGATCTGACTGTGTACTTCAACTCATTCCCTCTGGTGGCATGTTCTCACCTGCCACACCTTTTGCAAAGAATTACTATGGACACATCAAAGAGAAGTTACACCAGCTACAAGCATATCTCAGACAGTTACTGCATTCCCTACCCCACAAAACCTCAGCTGAATCCAAGTGCCAATTTGACTCCTTTGGGATTGATTGTTCTTGGAGTACATCCTATCTTACAATGGAGTCAGATGAGGGCCATTTCTCAGTTTCTACTTGATACTGGGCCCTTGCTCTCAAGATTTTTTTGGTGGTGCCTATCTCAATAGCAGACAAATGCACCATGTCAATGATAATGTGGCTGAACTCTGCCCATTGCAGTGCCCAGGGTGTCAGAACACTTCAAGGCCATATCAAGATATGTCAACTTTGGCACTACTACAAATCTGAGGTACATCTATCTATCTATGGTCTTTTCACTTTTTGTATGATCAACTTGTTATAGAAGCCCTGATTACCATTCCAACCCACAGTTCACTGGTGAGATATGGACATGATCAATGGTCTCAAGCACCCAGTTTCTGTTACAACCCATAACCCTAAGGTCAAGAGTTCGTAAAGTCAAAGGGCATGCAGGCCATGACTACCCTTTGGGGGTCACTAGAGATGTCTTAAGGAGCATGGGGCAAAGCTTAAGAGAAGGCTTTAGGAGGCCTTAGACTCAGTCAAGAGGTTTATGGGGAAACCAACAAGAGACTTCACTTGAAGTCCTTGGGGCGTATTCTATTGGACTTATATAGTGTCTAGCTAAGTACTTAGGGCAGGCTTAGGTGCATGGGCCACCTTAGGGCTGGTATTGTATCTAGCTATGACATCATGCCATGAGGCATACCTGTGACGTCACTAAGATCTAGCCTCTGTGGACTTGGCTTCTAGAGTATCATAATATTAAATAAACCTAGCTAAGTGCCGTGAGAGTATATAGTGGTTAGCTAACTCGCTTAGCAAGGACGTGAGCATGTTGGATCGCCAACAGTTTCTGACCACAAACAGCCCTGAGTCCCTGTATCCTATCCACACTCTTCTGCAACCTTGTCTGTTTGAGCATGCAGGCTCAGAGTCCAACTCTGATCTTGACTCAGATGATGGTGCTGAGTCAACAGATGATCATGGGTACACTCCAATTGACAATGCTGCACACTGGCTGAATATCAAACACAAATCCTGTGGTGCACCAAATCAGAACATTCCATGCCATACCTTCATGATTGGGGGTTGCACTGACCTGGACCTCACATCTCCAGTTTTCTGTGATGCATTTGACAGTACTTTACCATTCAACAATCCAGTAGGGGCTACTAATCCACAGATCAGTGACTTGATGGCCAGGATGGCCTCAAAAACCATCCCAAATGTTTCTGATTGGAAGACATGGTTGCTACAGTCAATCTTACTGTATTTTACTCTGAATTTGGGAAATTTACATGCTAATTAGCCTCAATTTGACCAATGGTTAATTACTGTAAATTAGCATGGGTCAAGTTGGCCATAGAGGTCCAAGTGGGTAAATTTGCAGGTTAATTTCAACCGGATTCCAATTTGACCGAGCACTAGCGCTGGCCCTTGATGGCACTTCTGGCGACATACTCCACTACAAGCTGTTATCCTTGGCAAACACTTCAGTCAGAGCACGAGAAGATAAATTTGTCTTCTTTTGTACATCAGTCATCAAAGTAGTAACAACTAATCGTTGCGCACGAAACATGGATTCGAGAGGGACATCACCAACTAAACTACACACGTCGCTTGACGGACCACTTTCCAAACCCCTTCCCGGGGGTGGAGCAGAAGGGTAGTATCAACCAGGGGTTATCTGCATGAATATGGAATATTACAATGTGGCGTCAACTGTGTAATCATAGTGCTGACAGATCTACTGGTAGCTCACTTGATCTCAGCCAAGTTCCCCCCAGCAGCTCTCTCGATCGCCTTGATTACCATTTCCAACCGCTTCTCCAAACCTCCCTCTTTTTGCTTCTGTTTTCCCCGCCGACGACCACGACCATTCCCACCACCCTCTTCTTCCTCTTCCTCCACGTCCACCA
>JBBPKI010001022.1:0-15511 GCA_038089155.1 Nevesoporus exiguus
GAACGAGACCTCATCCTCCATATGCTCCTTCAGGAACGTCCTGCCCCACCATCCGTGCCTGCTACCCCTGCTCCAGTTAGGGCACCCATCCCTCAGCCAGCTACCATATCCCCCACGAGTCAAAGGATCTCCATCCCGGAAAGAGTCCTACCATCGCCGCCCCACCCCGAAATCTCCCCAGAAAATCTGGCAGTCACCCGTTGCTTTCAGTGCAGGAATCTCAGACACTTTAGCAAGCACTGCCCCAAGTACCATTGCCCCAAATGCAAATCTTGGGCGCCAGGGCATAATAGTGCTCAGTGTCTCTCTGTACAATGCAATATGTGCCACCATTGGGGTCATGCAGCCTCTCTCTGCCCCACCACCAGATGCGCTACTTGTGGGACGATGGGACATGACTCAGGTGTATGTGATGCAGTCCTTGAATCTGATTACACTGACTACAAGGTCAACGAGGGAGACCCCGAGGGACCGGATAGGGATTAGAGGATCACAGTTGAGTTTCGAAGCAGGGCTTCGAGTGTATGAAGGGGGTAATGTTACAATTTTGTTTCTTCATGGTCACCTCCTACTTATTTTCTTTCTTCGTCTTTGGGAGGGACCGATTACACAGGAAATATATGTTCCATACCTTGTCATCCTGTATTCGGACGACATCCACCTAATCCCGTTACTATAGCATTCAGACTTCACCCCCATCTTTGATGGCCATTACATAGGTTGTTTCACCTGTATCTTTGATTGATCGTTTCACTCTCATCTTTGATGCATCACCTTCCCCACCATCTTTGATAGATGGTTACTGCCTTTGGCTGTGGACATAGCCACTAATAGCTAGACACTATTTAAACCGCCATGTAAAGTAGGGCTAGCCTCAGCCAATTCTTAACACATTTGTGGTTACCTATTGCTAAGCTCCTTTGCTCGCTTCATCGGAAGAGAGAGCCCCTTTGTCTTCGCCCACCCTTCTTCCAGGAAGTACGGCATGCTTCTTGCATGCCTCACCAAGAGGAGAGTTGCCAAGTATCTTGTCAAGATACTTTCTTTGACCTAGCAAAGGTCTGTCCCTCAGTCGATAGCTAACCCTGAGTGGGTCGCCCTGCTAGTCGAGTGCCGCACTACGAGACAGTGCGGATCGTCAGCCAACTCAAAGAGTCGTCCCGCTGACCAAGGCACTCCTAGGCTTATCAAGGACGTTGCGCCTCTTCATGAGTGCCTCCCTTGAGTAAGTCGGCCGATAGCCCAGAGAAGGAGTCAGTCGCTGGTAATAGATAACCACAACCATTACAATTTGTCTCCTTCTTTTATCCAAATATTGTTATATCCCCATCAGAGATCTAGCTTTGTGAACAGCTTTGCTCCTTGCAGTTTGTCCACTAATTGGCTGATTAAGGGGAGTGGATAATTGTTCTTTACTGTCCACTCATTAAGATATCGGTAATCTTGCACCAGTCTCTTTTTACCATCTTTCTTTGGAATGAAGAATACTGGTGATGTTTGCGGAGAGCGGGAGGATCATATGTAACCTTTCTTTATTTGTTCCTCCATGAAGGACTTAAGCTCTTCCATTTCGTCCTTACTCATTGGGAATATTTTTGCCTTTTTTGGTTGAAAGCCAGGCTTCAGCTTTATCTTGTGATCCCAGGGCTTTCTTAGTGGGAGATTTTCCAACTCCTTCTTGCTGAAAACATCCAGGAAGTGATGGTATTCTTTAGGAACCATTTCCTCAAGGGTCAGTTCCTTTGTTTTAGGCACTTCGAGGTTTTTAATGAACTGATGCATGGTCGAGGCATGCTTTAGTTCTTCTTCTTTCTCTTTTGCCAAATTTGTGCCTCGGTCTAATAGCATGTAGCAGGACCTAGGACACCTTGCCATCTTTACTTCTCCTTTTGTCCAATCTATGGTTGGATTATGTTTTGCCAACCATGTATATCCCAGGATCATGGGGTTCTTGCCTAGGTTAGTGACTTCTGTGATTAGGTGTTCGCGGTGTCCTTGATAATTGAGGATTATTTCTGCTTGGTGTGTGACAGCTCCTGTGGAATTCTTGGTTCTGTCCACATTGAAGACTGGAATTTCTCTTTCCATCTTCTGTAGAGGAATTTTTACCTCTTTGGCCCATTTCTTGTCTATGAAGATTCCATTTGCACCACTATCCAATAGGGCCTTGCACGTGTGTTTCTTGTGCTTGGTAGTGGGGTGTGCAATTGAGATATCCATTAGGATCTCATATTGCACCTTGGTGTTCCTTAAGAGGATTTGTTCTGGGAAACTATCCTCATAAATATTTTTTTTGTTTTCTTTGACCAAATTAAGCCTGCATTCCTGTGCAGCAAGCTCTGTGGGCGGAGACCCAGTCTCGGTTGGTAAGTGTACTCTATAAATAGGGCTAACTGGTTCTGAATCAGAGGAATAACATGTGGATGAACCGTCCAAATCTTCATCAAAATCTCATCCATATTGTACATAAGGAGAAAGAGAAGAGAAACTATTTTTTGTGTTTAAAAGTGTTTCTTTCAGCTTCTGAGTTCCCAGATCCCTCAGTTGCCATATCTTTTTCCCACCTTCTTCATTTCTGTGTCATGCAGATCGAAGAAGTAGGCCTTCATAGCCTCATAGTCCATTTCTTTTATTGCCCATTCTCCTTTGGGCTCTTCCTTCTTCTCCTCTTCTTTCTTCTTTTCTTCTTCTTGCCCCATTGCCCTTACTCTTGGGGGTCGAGAGGCTTCTGTACTCTATTTGCAGCAGTTGACTTTATGTCCTCCACCAAGGAATTTGCACTCCATGCATTCTTTTTTCGGTTTTGGACAATTTTGGGTGATATGTCCATCTCCTGTGCAATTGTAACACTTGGAGTTCCCTTGCCTAATGGCTCCGATGTCCATAGGTTGTCCACGGCCTCCGTATGTGCAGGCTTGCCCCTCTCAGTAATTAGCAGTGCTTTCAGTTCATGAGGTTTCCTTTCCTCGTAGTTTGAATAACTCCATACTAGCTCCCTTTTTAAGAATAGTGTCTATGTAGTCTTGGACACAGTCTTTTTGTAGGTCATTATAAAAGATCTGTTCCATGAGTGTCTCATTGACTGCTCCTTCTAGTAGACAGACCCCATTTGGGTTGTCTTTCAATGGGTCTCCTTTTGTTTCATAGTAGAGTCCCAACCATCTTGTTAGGAAGTTTTGTATGTTTTCATTCTTATACTGCTGGCACCTTTCTAACTGTGCCCTGGCTTCATCCACTGTGTTTACTGACTTGAATCTTTGGTCCATCAGGTCCCAAAGGGCTTTGGCTGATGGCCATGCTGCTTTGTAATCCATATATCTAGTGAGGAGCTGTCAAGCCCACTGCTCTGCTCCATTCCTATCCTTTTTGCCATCTTTGGGCCGTATTCTTGATAAAATTGCTATTGCCTTGTCTTTGTTTGTTACAAAGGATTCTTTGTTACTCTTCAAGTACACTCCCATTTGGAGCTTCCAGCTGCTATACCTTTCTTGAGATCTGTTATATTGTCCTGGTTCGAGCACTACTTCTACTTTCTTGTTAACTTTTACCTCTATGTTCCTTGTCTCCTGTACCCCATTGGCCCTTTGTAGGGTTCTTAGTTGATCTCTAAGGTTGTTGATTTGGTCAACCAATTCTCTAATGTGTTCTTCAGTTGCCATTTGTGCAGGAATGGGTGCAGGTGGCGATTGGGAGATCTGGTCAGGCGATGAGGGTTGGTTGCCTAGCAGATTCTCTGAGGAGTCGTCAGTTTCTGAGTCGATGAAGGGGAGTGGATTCCTGTAAGGGTGCCACAATGTGTTGTTCTTCTTCTGGAACCAGGGTTAGTTCCGGTTCTGGTGTGGGAGAAAGGGAGGGTGTGTGCAGGTTTTGTAATGTGACTAGTCCTGCCTTTAATTCTTCAAGAAGTTCTACTTCTTGTTCAATGTGAAGCTGCAGATCTGGATGAAGTTGTACCTATAAGACCCTGACTCAGAAGGCTTGAGCCTGGTCTTCTGGAATCTCATGTGCTTCTAGAAGGATTCTGTCAAAAGGTTCGTTGTTCCTTATTCTTTCTAGAAGGTAAGAGAGGAGGTCGTGATGCTTGAATATATTTACTAGTGGTTCTGGTGTTGGTGTTTGGTAAAGGTATTCATTGTTGTTGTAGGGGATATAGTGGAGGAATCAAAGTTCTTCCTCTCTTTGTATGTCACTGTAAGGGGTGGACTGGTGTCATCCAATAGGGTCTTTGCTATGTACCCTTTCATCTGGAATACTTGCTCTTGTTTGGGCTAGATCACTGTTTGAGAAGCGGTATCTTCTGGTTTGGTCGATGTACCTGTCATTTGGGTCAAATGAGAGTTCTCTTTGGTATTCATAATTGTTTCCAAAGATGGTTTCTTGTGAGGGGAGGCAAACCTCAAACTCCTCAGACTTGGGGAATGGGTGGTTTGGGAACATCCAAAATTCTTAAAGAAGCATGGACTTAAGTCAACACCAGCTTCTACTCTATCGGATCAAAAACCTTCCTGACTAGAGCCTTCGAAAGTGTGTATGTAAACTAGTGATGCCAGGCACAAGACCACTCTTGCGACACCAACCAGTTGCTTATGGACTATTCTTATAAGAAATGCACCTCACAAGGACACAAGCCTAGGCTCCTTCGAAATGAAAACATACAAGGGCAGTGTTTAAACCAATTAAGTGCTCTTGAGCACACCCTTTGACAACCAGCCTAAAGCTCGGTCGACCTTCACTGTTATGTAGCACATTCTGTTGAACTGCTAGTCATATCCTATGCTTCATGAGGAGGCACTCACGAAGAGGCGCAACGTCTCACGATGACATGGAGACAGTTTGGATGAGAGCCTTTAGGCAAGGCAGCAGGCAGGCAAGATTGTTCTAGGGAATGCGTAGATTGCGTAGCACTAGCTTGGGGTACAAGGACGACTACTCTACTGCTTATATATCAGGAGAAGGTGAGCAGAGACCAACTAAGGGTAGGCATGGGAGTTTAGAGAAAGAGTGGGAGAGCGACAGATATGGTAGGTGGATCACGAGCCTGCACAAGAGAGCAGACTTAGGAGATGTAGTCCAAGAGTGAAGTATGGTAAAGAAGACACTACTGTAATAAATGGAGGGTTAGTGCCTCTGGCGGCTCAAAAGAAACAAGGAACTTTAGGTAACGAGCATGGGGGCGGGGATAACGAAATGGTACGGCGATGAGAATAAGTAGGAGCCCACATATAAGGGAAATGAATGTAACACTACCCCTTTCGTATGACTGCTGCCCAGCAGCAGTACTAAGCGACATTGGGATTCTCACCATTCAGAACCAGTCCTCCATGAATAGGATCCTCAACAGCGAAGGGGCAGTTATGGACGGTGTGGCCTGGGCCTCCACAAAGGGGGCAATGGATCATTGGGCAGACTGCTGCCACATGGCCCCAGTGGTCACAGAGGGGGCAGTGGTTGGTGAGGCATTGGGAGGTGGGGTGGTCTGGGGCCCACTGACCACAGTGGGGGCATCAATATTGGGAGCAATTGATGCAGAAATGACCCCATCGTCTGCAGGAGAAACAACAGGCGTGGGTAGTGTCCAGGGCGGCAAGACAGGCAGCGACATTGGTAGGGAGAGGTAAGACCTGGGTGGGGGATGAGATGACTTGAACTCCAGTCGGGAGGTCACACGGTCTGGTGAAGGTTGGTGGGGGAGTAGATGGTGGCGAATGAAAGTCAGTGGGCAAGGGGGATCATAGTACCACCTGGGCAGGCGATTCAGTGGTAAGGCGAGGGGGTGGAATTGGAAGGGGATACACTGCTTGTTCAATCACTTGGGTGACTGGTGATGGAGGCAATTCGTCTCGTTGGGCCTGGAGAGGCGATATATCATGGGAAAGGGTTCTAGGGTTGGGCTGACTGAGGACCAGGTTGCTCTCTAAATAATCTGCCAGGTCAGAGTTGGAAAGCGAATTGAGAATCACCTCCACATATTCTCTCAGGGTTGACAGCAGAAATGAAGTAATAACTTGTGCAAATTGATGGTGGTCAAGGAGATCCAGGGCTCTAAGGCAGATCTGATCCAACAGGGTGGCACAGGCTGCGGAGAAGTCCGTCTGGAATCCCATGTGGGGATGGCTGGAGAAGATGTGGAATTGAGAAGTGTGGTGGAAGAGCAGAGTGGCTTCCATTAAAGGAACGTCGTTGGTGAAGGCCGGGGTGCGTTCAGCAAGCAGAAGCAAGGGGGCATGGTCAAGCACATGTGTGTAAGTAGCCAGTCATTGGAAGCGTGGGAGGTTTTCTACGTAGAGCCGTTCCAATGCCCATGTGGGGATCAGTGGGCGAGGATGGGTGGGGGCAATCCCAAGGGGTCCAAGTGAAGGAACAAGTCATGGAAGCACAGGGGTGGTGGGAGCTTCAAGCAGTTCTTGTACAGGGGAGGTTGGGGCAAGGAATGACAGAGAAGATGGTGCAGAGGACTCTTGGTCAAGTGTGGTGGGGATTGTAATGGACATGGTAGAGGGCAAAGAGAATAGCAATGACAGTGATTGAGCTGGTAAGGAGGAGTGAGGCTAAGAATGCAGCGAGAAGGATCTGTAGTGGGCTGAGCATTTACTCGGTGGTGGGTCAACTAGCTTTATATCGGGAAAGGAGGGTCTGTGCATGTTTTAGATTGGACTCCAGTTCCCATGTATTGTCCGAAGAAGGATATCCTTTCCATTTGACAAAGTACTGGCATCGGCAAGGGGAGCCCTGATGGGAGAGTATCTGTTCAACCTCAAACTCCTCTTCCCCATCGATAAGGTCAGGTGGCAAGGGAATGAAATTGGGGCTGTGTTCTGGTGTCTCACGATAGGAAGATAAGAGGGAGGCATGAAACATGTCATGGATATGCCATGTGGGGGGGAGTTTCAGCTGATACGCCACAGGGGAAAGTACCTGTGTGATTTCAAAGGGTCCTTCTCATTTGGGCACAAGTTTCCTTGACACGTAGTGTAGGTGAAGGTTGGTGGCTTCAAGCCATACCTTCTTGCCTACTTTCCAGGGAGTGAATTTGGATGTAATGCACTCTTTCATCTTTTGTTGGGCAATCTGATGAGCAGCGAGGGCTTCTTTCCTTGTTTCAGCGAGGTGGGAGAGCCGGTTTTCTACTGCAGGGGCAAATGTCTTTCCTAAAGGAGGGTAGGCTCAGGGTTTGTATCCCATCATGAGGTAATACGGCAATTGGTGGGTGGAAGAGTGGGTGGCAGAATTGTGTGAGAATTGGGCAAGAGAGAGGAGTTGGCTCCAAGTGTCAGGTTGTCCCTGATAGAAGATGTGAAGATAAGTTTCTAGTTCCTGATTGGTTCATTCGGTTTGGCCATCAGTTTGGGGGTGGTAGGCTGACGAGAGTTTTAGATCGTATTGGAGGAGGTGGGCCATCTCTCTGGCGAAGGTGGAGGCAAACTGTGGTCCTCTGTCAGAAATGCAAGAGTCATGGAGGCCAAATCAGGGGAATATGTGAGAGAAAAAGAGAGAGGCAACACCATCGGCCAAGATAGATTTGGTACATGGGAGGAATATCACCCCCTTAGTAAGACCATGGTCAACCACAACCAGGACAGAATCAAACCCAGCAGAGGGGAGAAGGTCAGTGATAAGATCAACAGATATCTGCTGAAAGGGATGGGTGGCCCGCAAGGGGAGGGGGGAGAGTGGGGGCACAGTGGGGTGCGTATTGACCTTATTTATCTGACAGAGGGTGCAGCCAGCGACGAAGCAGGCTATAAATGCGCACATGCCTGGCCACCAGTGATCACGACTGAGGCGATTGTAGGAACGGAAGAGGCCCTCATGGCCACCAGCAGGGAAGGAATGTAAAGCAGAAAGGAGAGGATGGCACCCAGCGGGGGGAACATAGAGACAACCATGAAAATAGAGGTGGGAATGGTCAAAGGTCCAGTCCTGGAGGGAAGAACATGGAAATAAAGGCAGGGACTGGTCCATGGCAGCAATAGCTTTGAGGACGAGTGGATCATCGGGGGAGGATGAGGCAATTTTGGCAGAAAGGAAGGCATCGAGAAGTGAGATGATGGTAGGTGAGGGCAGGATAGGGTGAATGTTGTCCATAGAGGAGTCAACCTCATGGCAGCAAGAGAGGGCATCAGCAGAGGAGGCCGCGGTGCCGGGGATGCTTTGCCAGACAATGTGATAATCCTGTAGAAAGAGACTCCAGCAAGCTTGTTGGCAAGATAGCTTTTGGGGGGCTTTCATAAAGGTTAAGTTCTTGTGGTCGGTAAGTACGGTGATGGGGTGAGCGGTACCAAGGAGATACTAGTGCCATTCCTCAAGAGCGTCGATGACCGCAAGTAATTCTCAATCATAGATGTCGTAGTTGCGCTCTGCATCAGTAAGGGTATAAGAGTAGTAGGCGCAAGGATGATCATCTCTGTTGGTATCTTTTTGCATGAGGACTGCTCCTACAGCAATGAGGGAGGCATCAGTCATTAGGAAGAAGGGTCAGTCGATGTCAGGAAGGGCAATAACGGGTGCGGAGGAGAAGATCAGTTTGAGCCGGTCAAAGGCTGTTTGTTGGGAAGTTCCCCATGTCCATGGATGGGCGGTTTTGGTTAGGGCATTTAGAGGGGCAGCGATGTCTGCAAAGTTGGGGATGAACTTTTGATAGAAATTGCAAAAGCCAAGGAACGAGCAAACCGAACAAACATTCAGTGGTGGGCACCAGGTGGAGATAGCTGCCAGCTTGGTGGAGTCCATATGAACGTGGCCATTGCCAACTATCACTCTGAGGTATTCAATCTCAGGGGCATCAAATGTGCACTTGGATAATTTGAGGATGAGGCTATGTTCTCGAAGGCAGGTGAGTACACGTCGAGTTCTCATGACATGGTCTTCCAAGGTGACTGAGTGGATTCCCAGGTCATCCATGTATATCTCTAGCCATCCTTCAGGGGTGATATCATAGAATACCCAGTTCATGAACGCCTGGGAGGTTGGTGGGGAATTACATTGGCCGAAAAACATAACTGTTGGTTCATATAGGCTGAGGGGGCAGATGAACACTGCCTTCCATTGGTCTTCTGGCTTGATGCAAATGTTATTATATCCCCACCGGATGTCAAACTTAGAAAAGAACTTTGAGTTTTTCATCTGGTCGATGAGGTCAGAGATTTGGGGAAGGGGATAGGCATTTTTAATGGTGTGTTCATTTAGGTATCTATAGTCTTGGCATGGGCGTACAGTTCCATCCTTTTTGGGCACAAAGAAGAGAGGGGACGCTTGGGGGGATTGGGACTCCACAATCCGTCTGGTTCAAGGTGTTCCTCGATGAATGCTTTACATGCCTCCATTTCTGCTGGGTTTAGGGAGTAAGCCTTAGCCCTTTTTGGGATGAAAGAATCTTTTAGGATGATCGCGTGGTCATATGGGTGATGGGGTGGGAGCCCCTCATGGTTTTTTTCGTTGAATACATCGGCGAAGTCAGAATAGGCCGCAGGGAGGGTAATCTCTTTTTTTGGAGTCTTCTGGGCTATCTCTGTGGCCAGAGTGGTTTTACAAATGGATTCTGCATCAAGCCATTCTTGGTGGGGTACTAATTCTTTATTGATGCAATTGTTGGGGTCATACCCCAACCACCATAGGAGGTATCAATCAGGTATTGGATCATACATGTCAAGAGGTGGAGTTGGCAGAGTGACAGTTCTTTTTACCCAGTCAATTTGTGGGTTGTGGGATCAGAGCCATGTCATTCCAAGGATGATCTGGGGATGTTCTAATCCTATCACCATTAGGCACAGAGTTTCAGAGATATTTGCCATGGTGGTTTCTATGGTTACCAAGGATTGGATAGTTCCCTTCTGGTTCTGGGTTCCATCAACATTGAGAGCTTGTATCGGTGTATCTAGGGGAATGGGGGAAAGGTGTAGTCGTTTGACAAGGGAGGGGTCTATAAACATCCCGGTTGCTCCACTATCAATGAGAGCAGTTGTGTCGATGTTTTTTCCTTTAGTAGACAGTCTGATTCGTATGCAGATCAATTTATTTGATTTAGAAATGATTACTACAGGAGGTTTTCGGAGAGGGAGCGTTGACTCATCTCTCCTTGTTAAAAATCCTTTTGATCATCCTCCACTATTTCTTTGATGGAGGCAATGGATTCCTTTGGTGTGTCAAAGGTTTCCTTTAGCTCTTTCAACACTTCCTCCAAGGACTTCCCTCCAGTTACGAGAGTGTTGACATATTGGGTCAGTTCAGTTGATGGAGCGGTGGTGGTGGCATGAAGTCGGGCGGGGTTCTTAGATGGTCATGGGGGTGGGGGAGTGTAGTTCAGGTGGTTCTTAGTGGAACATCCCGGCTGTTTGCAGATAAAACAGAGCTTGTTTTCAAGACATCTTCGTTGCTCGACCAGAGAAAGATTAAGAGTGTCGATGTCCATGGCATTTGGATCTCGAGTAGGGGTTGAATGGGGGGTGAAGGATTGGTGGAACATCTTCTTTCCATTTGGTTCATTCCTTTGCAAAAAGCGGGCCCTGTTCGCTTCGAAGACTTCGACCTTAGAGTACCAATCACTGATTTTCTTAGGGATTGTTTCCAACCCTGCCATGCAATTTTGATGGTAACTGTGGAGCCCTTTTTCAAATAAATCAATAAGGGCATCATCCGCTGTTATCCAAGATGTGGCAGTGAAAAGTCGAAACTGGGAGACATATCCATGGAGGTTATCAATGAAGTTTTGCTGTAGAGCGACTAGTTTCTTGGTGGCATTTGCTACTGTATCTGTTAACTTGAAGGCAGTAGCAAAAGCCTTCTTAAAGTCAAGGAAAGTTCCAAAGGATGGGGGAGTCTTTGCCATTGCTTCTTGTCAGCAAATGGTGGCCCAGGCAAGTGCAGAGTCTTTCTTCATGTAAGAGAGGGCGAAGGCGATTTTTCTAGTGCCAGTGGTATAAATTTCTTCATTGATCAGAAGATAGGTTTCCACAGCGAGCATCCATGACCTGGTGGTGGATGGTTCTCCATCATAATCAGTGGGGGTCCTGATCTTGAGCTCAACAGGTTTTGGAGTCATCTCGTCGTCTCCTTTGTTATCCGATGAGTCAGGGGAGGGCAGCTGTCATGAAGGGAGTGGTAGGGTCTGCCAAGTGGTTTGGGCTGGGGGGGGGTGATTGGTAACTAGTTATTGGGAGGGCAGTAGACATGTTTTGTTCTGGACAACTAGTGGATACTGGGGAAGAGGCGGCCCACTGGTCAGCAGGACTTCCTGGTCCAGTTACTGGCTCAGGTTCTTCGACCTCTATTGGTTCTGGTTCAGTGGATTCTCCCCTAGCAATAGATCTGCGGATTGCTTGTTCTAGTAGAGCATTATGTCAATGCAGTATTTCTGGGGGTTGGTTTGGATTCGGCAATCCAACAAGTCTTCTGGACGATGTGGTTAATCAGTGGGGGGTTCACTCTTCTCTGATAGTAGGAGGGGTGGAAAGGAAAGCTAGTGCTTTTGTTATGTAGCACGTTCCGTTGAACTGCTAGTCGTATCCTATGCTTTGTGAGGAGGCACTCACGAAGAGGCGCAACATCTCACGATGACATGGAGACAGTTTGGATGAGAGCCTTTAGGCAAGGCAGCAGGCAGGCAAGATTGTTCTATGGAACGCATAGATTGCATAGCACTAGCTTGGGGTACAAGGACGACTACTCTACTGCTTATATATCAGGAGAAGATGAGCACAGACCAACTAAGGGTAGGCATGGGAGTTTAGAGAAAGAGTGGGAGAGCAATGGATATGGTAGGTGGATCATGAGCCTGCACAAGAGCACAGACTTAGGAGATGTAGTCCAAGAGTGAAGTATGGTAAAGAAGACACTACTGTAATAAATGGAGGGTTAGTGCCTCTGGTGACTCAAAAGAAACAAGGAACTTTAGGTAACGAGCATGGGGGCGGGGATAATGAAATGGTACAGCGATGAGAATAAGTAGGAGCCCACATATAAGGGAAATGAATGTAACACTCACCAGCTTATGGCTGGGGTATACATAAAAGGTAATGAGCGCAAGTGTATGGGAAAGTGAATTGGTAAAGTAGTAGTCCCTTTGCCCCTAGGGTCCAGGGTTGTCACGAACAATGGTGAAGTAAGATGAAGAGTGGTAGGGAAAGTGAGTACAGTCAAGTCCTAAGGTTGGCAACCTACACCACTTAAGGCTTTGGCTACCACTCAATAGGCTTACTAGAGGTCAAGAGGATGATGTGGGGGAATCAACCAGGACTTGACTGAAGTTGGGTCACTGATGTATTCAGGTTTATATACTACTGAGTACTCTAGGGCAGGCATGTGAAGACTTACTAAGGTAACAACATCATCGTGGAGCGGAATTAGAGATAAGAGCCTAGAGTGACAGTAATTAAAGATGTGTGGAGATAAGGGTCTAGAACGAATATGGATGAAGTGAAAGGTAGTGACCTAGACTTGGTCAGGTGACATGTCCCATGGTCACGTGATAGTGGTCATGTGACTTGATAAGATAAGATAAGATGAAATCGTAACACATCCTTCTTGATGGCCAGAGTCATAATTACTTTTGGAGGCCTCTTTTCCACTTAGTTTAAAGGATTCCATGCTAGATCCCTTCTTGAGAAGTGTATCCACATAGTCCTGGATACAATCTTTCTAGAGGTCATTGTAGAAAATTTGTTCCATTATGTTTTGGGCAACTGCCCCTTCTAGGAGGCGAACTCCATTGGGGTCTTCTTTGGATGGGTCCCCTTTTGTTTTGTAATAGAGACCCAACCACCTTGTTAGGAAGCTTTGAATGTTTTCGTTTTTGTATTGCCAACACCTCTCTAGTCAGGCTCTGGCTTCGTCTACCATGTTTACTGATTTGAATCTTTGGTCTATTAAGGCCCAAAGGGTGTCAGGTGATGGCCACACTGCCTCGTACTCCATGTATCTTGTAAGGAGTTGTCTTGCCCATTGTTCTGCTCCATTCTTGTCTCTCTCTCCATCCTTGGGCCTTATTCTGGAGAGGATTGCAATTGCTTTGTCTTTGCTGGTGACAAAGGATTCTTTGTTGCTTTTTATGTAAACTCCCATTCCGAGTTTCCAGCTATTGTATCTTTCTCTGGATCCATTGTATATTCCAGGTTCTGGTACTACTTCTACTTTTTTATTAATCTTAACCTCTACATTTCTTGTTTCTTGCATTCCACTGGCTCTTTGCAGGGTTCTTAGTTGATCCCTTAAGTTGTTGATCTGGTCAACCAACTCCCTAATATGCTCTTCAGTTGCCATTGGTGTGGGATCTGGTATGGGCAGCAATTGGAAGATCCAGTTGGGCAATGAGGGTTGGTCACCTAGCAGGTTCTCTGAGGAGTCGTCAGTTTCTGAGTCGACGAGGGGGAGCAGGTTCTGGTAGGGGAGCTGCGACATATTGTCCTTCTTCTGGAACCAGGGTTAGTTCTGGTTTGGGCATTGGGAAAGGGGAAGGTGTGTGTAAGTTTTGTAATGTGACTAGTCCTTCCCTTAGTTCTTCAAGAAGTTCTACTTCTTGTTGGATGTGAAATCACAAGTCTGGATGAAGTTGTACCTGTAAGACTCTGATTTGGAAGGCTTGAGCTTGGTCTTCAGGAATTTCGTGCACTTCTAGAAGGAGTCTGTTGAAGGGCTCATTGTTTCTTATTCTCTCTAGAAGGTAGGGGAGAAGGTCATGATGCTCAAAGATATTGACCAGTGGTTCTGGTGTGGGGGTTCGATAGAGATATTCATTATCATCCCTTGGATCATATTGGATGAACCGAAGTTCTTCTTCCCTTTGTATGTTACTATAGGGGGTGGACTGATGGTGTCCAATTGGATCAATATCTTCTAAGAGGACCCTTTTGTCTGGGGTGCTTGCCCTTGTTTGTGCTAGTTCTCCATTCCAGAAGTGGTATCTCACAGATTGGTTGATATACCTGTCATTTGGGTCAAATGAGAATTGTCTTCAATGTGGGAAGTTGTTTCCAAAGATGGTTTCTTCTGAGGCAAGGCGAACCTCAAACTCCTGGGACTTAGGGAAAGGTTGATTGGGAAACATCCAAAACTTTGTAAGGTTGCGAGGACCTTGTCAACTCCAGCAACTACTCTATCAGGTCAATAACCTTCCCAACTAGAGCCTTTGAAATGTATTGTAAGTTGGGTCGACGGGCACAAGACCGCTCTTTTGTCAATGACCAACTGCATAGTAGTAATTCTAGAATAAATGCACCTCATGAGGATGTGAGCCTAGGCTCCTTTGAAGTGGAAACATGCAGAGGTGGTTTTTAAACCAATTAAGAGCATGCAGGCTCACTCCTTGACAACTGTCCTATAGATTGGCTGTCCTTTACCAGTGTATAGCCAGGGTGTACGTAAAATCAAAGATAGTGCAAGTGCGCAAGAAGATGAATGGGTAGTAGTAAGTCCCTTTGCCCCTAGGGTCCGGGATTGTCACGAACAACAGCAAGGTAATGGGTAGAGTGGTAGGGAAAGTGGTAAAGTCGAGTCCTAATGTTGGCAACCTACACCAGTTAAGGCTTTGGCTACCACTCAATAGAGCTTGCTAGAGACAAGAGATTGATGTGGGGGAATCAACCAGGACTTGACTGAAGTCCAGTTGTCTGATGACATTCAGATTATATACTACAATGTACTTTAGGGCAAGTGTGAGAATACTTAGTAAGTAACTACATCATTGTGGAGTGGGAAAGGGATAAGAGTCTAGACTGTTGGTAATTAAGGAGGCATGTAGATAAGGGAGGTCTAGAACGAGTGTGATTAAAGTGAAAGGTAATGACCTAGACTTGGTCAGGTGACATGTCCCATGGTCACGTAATAGTGGTCATGTGACTTGATAAGATAAGATAAGTGGAGAAATTGTAACACCATGTCTGCAAATATTTTGTTCATCATTTGTTGAAAGATAGCAGGGGCATTGCATTGCCTGAAGAACATGACTAGAGGTTCATAAGCCCTTGAATGTGAGATGAAGGCTGCTTTCCATTCATCTCCTTCTTTGATTCTGATATTGTTATAGCCCCATCAAAGATCTAATTTGGTGAAGAGCTTCACCCCTTGGAGCTTGTCCACTAATTAACTTATAAGTGGTAAGGGGTAGTTATTCTTTACCATCCACTCATTCAAGTAGTGGTAGTCTTGTACCAATCTTTTTTTTCTGTCTTTCTTTGGTATAAAAAACACTGGTGAGATTCAAGGAGAACAAGAGGGCCTGATGTAGCCCATTTTTGTTTGTTTGTCAATGAAAGATCTAATTCTTTCATCTTATCCTTGCTCATTGGAATATTTTTGCCTTTTTTGGTTGAAAGCCAGGCTTCAGCTTTATCTCATGATCCCAAGGTTTCCTTAGGGGTAGTCACTCTAACTCCTTTTTACTAAACACTTTGAGATATTGATGGTATTCCTTGGAAACCATTTCTTCAAGCATAGGTTCCTTTGGTTTGGGCTTTTCTAAGTTTTTGATAAACTTGTGCACAGTTGAGGCATGTTTCAGTTCTTCTTCTTCTTCTTTTGC
>JBBPKI010001023.1:0-15508 GCA_038089155.1 Nevesoporus exiguus
ACACTATATAAACCCATGTATCTAGTCGACTGGCTCTCCAGTCTTGGAATTGTTACTTGTTTCCTCTCATTAGTGGTTCCCTGAAATCGCTCGAGTGTGAATATCATAACAGCTGCATCCCGCCGAGAACGAGCAGCAATGGTTGTTGGAGCCAGCTACACTGAGTCACACACCCCTCCATCAACATGTGAACAAACCGGTAACGCGTCCACGGCCTAGATTGCTTTAAATGTACATTCAAGCGAGGAAAAGATGACCATGATAGATGTCTGATTGAAATGTCATACGCGACGAAGCTTACGGCAGAACAACGCTTGGACTAGGAAAGGGTGGCCACGCGAGCATCACATAGGTATTACACTAGCTTGTCGTCCTCAAAGGCCTGGAATCGTCAAACTCTCCCCGGGGAGCTACTGTATATCGACCGTACGGATGCAGCGAATCAAGTCGCTCAACGACATCTCCCTGCGAATGCGGGCCATAATCAAAGCATCCGTCGCGACCCGTGTGTACTGCTCACGCGCCAACGGTGCGAGTAACAGAGCGCCGAAAGGTTGCCTGAGCCGGACGACGAGCCGCAGAGCGCGCGCGGCTTTGTCGAACTGAGCCACCCCGCTCGAAAAGTCCCTGTCGAGAAGAGGGCTAATCCACGGGTGAACAAGGAGTAAGCCCTCCATCCCAGATAGGTCATTTGCAGTCTTGATCTCTACATCTCCGAGAATTGGTGTTATCACGCGATAAATAAGAAGGTTAGATACCGGATCTGGTTTTGAGATGGGGGTAATATCAACAAGGGGGAAAACAACGCCAGGAAGTCTTAGTCGACCAGCAGCCAGTGAGAGTAGGGGAAGGTTGTAGAGTCGGTTGTACAGCACTACAGTCATGGATTGGTCTTGGAGGGACGAATGCAATGCCGAAACCATGCCATCCATTTCAACTCCCTCGATAGGCGGTGGGACATGGGGCGGTACAATTTGGTTGTAGACCGCGAGATTGATGGGAAGATAGGTGTGGTGGCTACCCGACTGTCCAGTCCACGCGAGAAGCGTGACATCACTCGAACGCGTCAGGATGTGTTCTAACAATCGGCCCACCGCCTGATTGCCCTCGCCGTATATGACGGGGAGAGCGACATTGAAGATACCAAATAGCGAGTATGCCATATCTTCTTCACGCGTTGTTCGCCGCCTCGAAGCTAGGAAGAGCTTTTCGCGTGCCCTGGATAACCCTGGTGCCAGCGTGGTCAACTCCTGTGTCGTAAAGTTCGTCGCCTGTTCCATTTCCGAATGGACAACAGGCGATTCTTTGTGGTTGAAGATCTGCAGTCCAAGGTATGGCTTCCAGTCTTCGGTATAGAACTGCACAACCTCCGAGGCCACATATTCTTGGTATGTCCACCCTCGAGTGTTCCAGATGCTCCGCCACAGACATCCGGCCTCCTGTAACTCTGACAACACGCCCAGAAGATGGATAATGGTGAGTGACGAGCAACGATACCACCTGAACATGGCTACAATTGATTCTTGCTGGACTCCCTTGTCGAGCTGATTAACGCAACATGTATCAATCCAAGCCCACTTGAACTGAAGAGCGACTACAAGCTTGCAAAAGTTTCGCAGCTTGTCAAAGGTCGGAGATGAAGGTAGGCTGTAGACGGACGTGTTCTCGACCTGCTGGAATGTTGGTTCACCGAGCTGCCACTTGTGCGACAACATCACGTAGCGATAGAATCCCTTGACTTCTGTCTGAATACGCGAACGGTCGAGCACCATAGTCATCGAGGACCGTAGTTCATCATAAATCGGTAGCTCCTCGAAAGCCGCTGCCTGCCGGGTTTTGTCATACAGGCGACCAGTATCGGTGTCAATGAGTACAGTCGGCATACAGTTTATGGCTTCCTCGACCTCCTCTCGAATCGTAAAAGTTACATCGATATATTGACGGCGAAGTTCTATTTGCAACTGATTAGTACTCTCCGGTGAGTTTGTGGTCGAGAAAATGATTTACTGCGTATTTCTGGATTGGGAGATTGCTCCAGTTTCGAGAGCATTGTCTGGAACGCCTCGAATGCTTCGCCGTGACGGCCGACACTGTTTAACGCAGCATGTTTATCTTCGTAGCCTTTATGTGATGACGGGTCCAGCTCGATCAACTAACGATACAGATCAACAATGTGATATTGATGTGGCATGAAACACCATCTGTACCTCATTGCTGCGCTTGAGGAGAATTTCTACGAGGTTTACCGGACAAAGCGAGAGTGCGTCCGAGTAATACGCGATAGCCTCAGCGTGCACCTTAGCATCTCTTAAAGTATCGCCGAGCTCCACTAACTTTTCGGCGCAATGTCCTCGAAACTCTGGGCGAGAGGTCTGCGTCAGCCTTGCTTGAGCCGCTGTTCCAACCACCTACCGAGTTCCCACTCCGCCTGCCCATCAGCGCGCGAATGATATGGTAGCTCATTCCCCATCTGTCGGAAACACTCGATTGCCTCTTTCAAACGGCCATCTCCTGCTAAGATGTTGCAGATGGTGCGGTAAACAACAAATCTGGGCACCTTGAGCTAGGCCGAGAGTCAATGCTTTGTTGAGGCTATTGCAGGGAACATACCGTGACCGCGGCAGCCAACGCCTCGTGCGCTGGGCAACCAGCTAAGATCGTCTTTACCCACTTTGTCAGCATGGTATTTGGGGCTGAAGGGCTGAGCGATAATGCAGAGGAGTAAGCCGCCAGTGCTTCGTCCCGCTTCTTAGCATTCATGGCCTTGCTGCCAGTGTTTTCCAATGCTTCAGTGCATCTCCGAGTGAACTCTGACGATAGGCATTAAATTTAAACTCAACATCTCACGCCGAGACTCACCGGTAAGCCAGCCGAAGAGGAATTTATTAGCCCTGATGTCGTCGTGTAGGGTGTCGCGCATCTCCAGAAGAGACTGTGCAGTATCAAGTATGCGACCTTGAGCATATAGTACTTCGCATTGATGCTTTTGCTCGTGTGCACGGATGATCCGGAGGAGAGCGTCCGATTTTTGTTCAAGCTGAGTGATTTTATCGTCTAAGAATCGTGGGAATCGATTGAGACAAGCAATAGCGGCGATGAACGCACTTGTGCCTGTTTCCAGAGAATGAAGGGCCGAGCGTAGTGACTGGACCAGGATATCTTTCTCCTGGTGAGCTGCTTGAGACTCGGCGAGCTGGGCGCGCAACTCTCGGATGAGTTTCACTGCGTCCTGTATCCAAGGGATGGTAATTCACGATTGAGTAGAGATCCATCTGACAAACAAAGGCATGTCGTAGTTACCTACATGGTGGGTATAGATCGGAGGAAGCATATCGCAGAGATCCCAAAGAGAAATCTCATTTTCTGCACCGATCGCAAGGTCGAAGTCTCCCGATATAGCCATACACTCGATCTCGGCAGTGTGCTCGATGACCGACCCGATTTGTTCCTGTGTTGCAGTATCCTGGAGTGACACGAACCGACCAGCCGAGGCTGCGAGGAACGTGTCGTTGCTTGCTAGAACAATGCACCTAGCCTCTTCTCCACCATCGATGTGCCATTTGGAGAGTATCCTCCCGGTGGAAGTGTCGAGACAGTGGATACCACCATCATAAGACAAGGCGAAGAGTTGCTTGCTATCGCTCACCCAGGCAAGGGAATTGTTGTGCCATGAGCCCACCTGAATTGGGACGTCGACGAGGAGGTCGCCACTTTGGCTATCGTAGACCCGAACAGAATCGCGACTCCACGTGGCAGTTGCGAGGAGACGTCCGTCTGGTGAAAACTTTGCAGCAGCCACGTTGAAGTCGTGACGCAAAGGACCGAGGAGTCGCTCGCCAGTCGAGAGCGACCAGATGCAGGCAATTGAGCCGGCCGATCCGGTCGCAATTCTTGTCGCGTCCGGTGAGACGTCGACCGCACCGACCCAACGGCGGTGTCCTGCGAACTCGATCACTTTTGCATGAGTCTCCGCGTTCCATACTGTCACCTGACCACTTTTCGTCCCACCCACGATCCATTTTCCATCTCGTGAGACCGCAATGCTGAGAACATCTCTCCCCGCATTCATCGGCGCTCCCACCTCCCTACCATCATCCACCCGCCAGCGTCGAGTCGCACCGCCGCTGTGACCACTCACGCCGTGTTTCCCATCGGTGAAGAACGCGACTGAATATGTTGTACTTTGACCATCAATTACGATTGGTTTTGTTTCTTTTTGGCAAACGATACTGGACGAAGAACTGCCTGCGCCCGGCTCTTCGGTTCTCACTGGCAGTGCGATTTCACCCGTCTCGCCTTGGGTATTCTCGATCGTCGTTACTCCGCTTTGATGGCTATTCCTCGAAGAAGGTCGATCCTGTCCCTGAGTCCGCTCTTGTGATCCTGTCAGCATTATCCCTTCAACTATCCTGCTCAACCTCACCATTTTTGAGCCGTAGAGGTATGTTGGCAGACATGTTCAGCTCGCTATCGATCGATGGGAAGGAGGGTGGGTGGCTACTCATTTCCGGTACGCCCTAAAGTTGGCTGCCACGCGCGTGTCTCCTAATCGAGTCCATTCAGGTTGCGTTGTGTCTTCAGCGCTTGTTCCAGCCTAAATGTACCCCTGACCCACCTACCGCCATGAATCACAACATGACTCGATCTGCTGGTCGTCAATGGCAAAAATGCGCTTTAACCTCGACAACAGTGTTAGTTCATGTCAGTTACCTGGTTTATGCTCACTCCGTTATCTCCGAGCGCTCCCCATTTCCTTCAAATTGCGGTGTCCGTGCTCCAGAGAAGGACATGGAAAATATGTCACATACGCGTCCTCCCCCTTGCAGTAGTAGCGATTTACTTGATCCCGTGCTAGCGCATCCATCAATCGCCGCGAATCCAGATGAAAGGAGGACCATATCCGATGCTGTCTCTTGTTGAATCAGCACAACCTGCTCGACTGAGTGAGAACTCATCGCTCTTGTCAGGTATGGGTCCGGTAGAACAATATGCTTACACTCAGCGCCGGTGCTAGTGCAAGCGTACCAGCTTCCCGGAACATACCCACATCTATGCCCACGCTCACTCCCCGACCCCACGTCCAACCCTCTTCACATTTTCAAACGGTCGTACATCCTCGACGTTTCTGCATTCCAGAGCCTGCTTACGCATGATGACCCCAAGTCAGCGCTGATATAGATACACCGTTATGCAACGATCTGTGCGTAGTTTGTCCGGCACCAACACTACTCATACTGATGCCGATGGAACGCGAACAGTCACCCCTCCCATGTCCTGCACGCTCTTCTTTACTATTGACACCATGCGTATTACGCAACGCGAAGGGATGACTGCAGCACGCTCGGGGAGTCTCGAGCCAATTCATCGATTGCCCATGTGGCCCGTTTAATATTCTTGAAACTGCGTCGCATCAGTCTCGACTCATAAACGCTATTAGACTTCCAACGACCACCCCCACTTGGATTTGTCCCATCGTCTTAGCCCGTTTTCCGATTCCGTCGGTCGTGGGCTTGACAGTTGTGCAAGGCTCACTACCTATGCGCACTAGGAGGCATCTCATCATCTAGGTCCAACTATCTGGCACGTCGTCAGCCCACAGACAGCATTCCTGTCCTTCAATGACGAGATGGCCCCTTCTCTGTGTAGGGGCAGCGCCGCCGTTTGCGCAGACTTCGTGAGTGGTAGGCTATTAGGCTCTAGTCGACAGATCTTGCATCTAGGACCTTCCCTTCTGACGATTTCTGGCGGGGTGGCGGAAGGTGTGGATGTAGCTGGTCGTTTGAATGTGGTAGTGTCGTCTAGAGTGGGCGGACAAAGCATTGTCATGAGCTGAACTGCATGGCGTCGCTAGTACATGGACGTAACTAGAAGCCCATCCAACAAAGTCGTTATCAATATTCTGAGCGGACCCGTGACTACTCTGGTAGACTCGCCAGAGGAAACGGAAATACCTATCGTGCAACCCACTAGGGTATCTATCACGAATTACAGCAAGATGTACCATTAGTATCTTGACTCTTAGTTTACTTACGACACCGAACATGCATTGGCGCCAAATGACCCTCCATGAAATACCAACAAATCACTTTCCCCCCAAAAATCGGATGTAACGTTCAAGAGTGTTATGAGGTGACTGAACCCGCAAGTCTCCCCCCGTAAACTGGACGATCTCCTCGCCAGATGGCCGCGATCGAACGATATCTACGGTGGACCAACACCGTTGCATGAACATCCACCGGCGATCCGTGACCGGCGCACTGGTCAGACGTTACGGTGTCATCCCTTTCGAGACCGCTTGCACGACCTGCACCTCACGCGTATAATAATGATACGGCACCCTACCACTCAGAATCTGTGATGCTCCCAAACGAATGCACGTCGCTCTGTGTCGTGGGTCCCACGTGTGACGATTCCTCTTCCACGCCGTCCTCGGGCACCTCGAGGGCGAGCAGTTCGGGAGCGGTCCAGCGTAGGTTGCCCCTCGCGCGGAACGACGTTACAAACGTCGATCCCCCTAGTTCAGTCAATAACATCGATAGGCCAGAATCAGTGATACACGGAGCCGTTTCCGTGAACAAGGGCGTTGGACTGGGGAGGACGTGGATCAACAAAGTGACATGGGTGCGTTGTGGAATACATACGTTAGATAAATCCCCATGCACAACGGAGCACGAATGCACTGCCAAGGACGTCACTTAGAGTCCGCTGCGGTTGTGGCATGACCCGATGTGGTACATTCACGATACTGGAAACCAGATGCAACATCATTGAGCTATGTGAATGGGTCAGTCGTCCACAGGGATAGGAACGAATACTATAGTACCGTTTTCTTCTTAGGATAACTGCTGTCCTCGCCAGAGTATGTCTTGATAGCTTTGATGGCGACCTGGTAACAGTGTCTCTCAGTTATCCTTTCGATTACGCAAGAGAAGCGTGCCTTGATGGATTCGCTGCTCTCCTGGAGCATCCCCCGGTAAATGTCTGCAAATCCACCCGATGCGACTAGATCATGACCATCCCGAGTGATCTGATTGATGAGATCACTCGGAAGGCATTTACTGTCGACCATCTGAGTGAGTGATCCACAGACAGTGAGATGGATAATAGTATAATTCACTCGATCTCATGTCTTTCTCCTTCATCTGAAGTCACGGTGGTGTTCTCCGCATCGTCATCATCATCAACAGTAACAGTGGTCTAGAATACCGTCACCGACCCGAATGGCGGGGTATAAGTATATATAGCATACCGTCGTGGATCTGGACGCAGTCTCCATCGTGCTTGGTGTCTCAGTTCAATGAGCCGGACGCGCAGCTCTCAAACGGTCTTTTCGAGTGTCGTTATTTCCTGTCCATAGGGCTAGAAATCCATGGCTGAGGTGTCCACGTCGAACCGAGGCTCTGCCCTAAGTGCTCACGTTCTCAGGGTAGGGCAGAGGAAGTATATCGCTGAGATTGCGGAGAGTGATTGCATCCTCTCCACCGGCCGCAAGGTAAAAGTTTTTTGATATGGCTATAATGCGGACATTATGCGTATGTTTGATAACGGACCCGATTTGTTCTTGCGTCGTAGTATCCCAGAACGAGAGAGATGAACCGGCGGCAGTTGCGATGGACTTACTATTGCTTGACAGAGCGATACATTCAGCGCGGACAAACAACTTGAAGAGTATCGACCTGGTGGAAACGTCGAAACAATAGATCCAATTGCCATCGTGAGACAAGGCAAAGAGGCGCGTGCTGTCCATCGCTCAGGCGAGGGAATTATTACTACTGTAGATACGGATGACGGTGGTGACGAGGTGGCGACCAGCCGTTGCGTCGTAGACCCGAAGTAAATTCTTTGGGTGAAGACCCGCGACAGTGGCGATGAAATGTCCGTTCGGTGAAAATTTCGCAGCGACCACGTTGTCGTCGTGTTTCCATAGGCCGAGCGCAAGCCGGCGACGTTGGAGGGATAGAGGGATGCAGCACTCACCACGATGATGAGGCAGTCATGACAGTCCTCCCACGAGCGCAACAAAAAAGTAATGTTGAGTCAGCGCCCCTAGAATGGACTCATCATAGTAGGCAGATTAGCTGACTTTTGTAGAACACGATAGGCCATCATCTAGTTAGGTGTTGAATATATGGTTAGATGATTTAATCTCGAGGATAGTAAAGTGACGTGTTCAAGCAGTCGACTTGCAATGACAGCTCTTGCTCCAACGTGAAAAGTTCCCTCGTTAGGTGCATCGTCAACTCATTATTGATCGTAAGCGACTGAATCTATCCATTGCGTCCAAGTTCCTCAGGTCGAACACGCAGGGTCGTCGATACTCTGGATGGTATACGTCAAGTCGAACAGGTTCCCAAAGATGAACCTTCCATCTGTCCCACCCACATAAGTAATCCTGAAGACGGCACATCGACGGGGCACTGTCGACACTCACTGTCCTCGTCATTGTTCTCCGCGCGCCAAACGGCCTCGTCCATGTCCTTCGCGACACCCGTCTGGACGTGCCGTCTGACCAAGCGCGTCTTGGCTCTGGAAGCGTCGATCTGGATCCACCACCGTTCGTCCATTTGAGCAGCTGCCTGACGCCACGGGTCGATGTCGAGCATGGTATATAATCCCTCAATGATGATGATACGATGGGAGGGTCTGATGGCGATCGCATCTGGCGTTGGATCTTTGATGGCGTGGTCAAAAGAGGGAGCATAAATGACTTGGGAATCTGGATGGACGGGGTGACGCAAGCGAGCGACGAAGTCAACGTAGGCGGGTGCGTCGAACGTCCAGTGGATTCCACGACGGTCATGTGCGTGCTTGGGATCGTCCATGGTGTCGAGATGGGCACGGGTGAGGTGCCAGCCATCCAGCCCAACGAGAGCCACTTGTGTTTCAGATGAGTGGGTGCGAAGGCGCGCATCAAGCGTCTGGACGAGACGGGTGGCAAAGGTGGTTTTCCCGGATGCGGGAACGCCCGCGATTGCAATCAAGAGACGCGATGCGTCGGGGAGTCTGAAAGCGTATCAGTCTGTGTCTTTCTTATTCTTTTAGGATGAATGGTACTTGCACGTCGAGTTTGTCGAGGATGGATTGGGCACGGTCGACAAGCACGTCATCCATGAAGATGCACTTGATGTAAACGTTCCCATGGTGGTGGTGCTGGCAAAACACCATTTGCACCTACCACTTTGACTGATCTGCTACTCTAGCAATCCGTGCACATGCCTCGAAAAGCCAGCGGCGGTTGCTAGTGTCCTGCCAGACGTACCAGTCAACGTGGGAGCTTATTTTTTGACGGGAGAGTATGCCCCTGCGGTACGTTGTTCTTGTCTCAACGCTCCTCTCTTGTGCCACGACGGCCCCTACAAGACTATTGTTGTACATATTCCATGGTCCACACTTCCTGAGAGTTTGTGGCTACGTAGCATCTCGAAGGAAAGGATACTGAAACCATATCCTTGCACTCGCTGCGTTCCATCCCTTGCCAACGGTGTCGATAGCCAGTGTTAATCCAGACACTGGTATCCAATACTCGTTGGTTATCAAGGATGATGAATTCCCTGATTGTTGGATAACAGCCCGCCGTTACTAACTACCCGTACAATAGTCTATGTTACTACATATTGCATTTCCCTTTTCGAACACCGCCGTGTCGCGTCACGCACTGCGCTCCCCTCCTCCAGTCTCATACCTACCGACTGGAGGTAAGCTACACTACACACTCCCTACACTAGGCCGGCACATTTCAATACTGATCACCAACAAGCATTATCTTACACACTGCCTTCGCCATGGGTTCACATGTGTCGGGAACTGGAGAGCCCATCGATGCGAGTGCGCTCCTCCGTCCACCTCACATTCTCACAACGTCGGAAAGTCCACCACGACTTGCTTCACTGGCTCAACTCTCCAATGCCCAGTATTCTTGCCCAATACATCTGATTACGACCCCTCCAAATTCTACCCTGCGCCAGGCCTTTAAACGGCATCCCGTTAATCTCGTTTCTTCACGGAACCCAAAGACCGTATAATGCCATTTTCATTGGACAGTCCCGCACGGTGTCGATGGGCCATTTTTATAGTGGTCCGTAGGTCAGTGCGAGGTCAAGCCTGGGAACGGTGGAATTCGGGGCTTTGAGGGACGAAGTCTGAGATAGAGTACGGCCGGCTGCAGAGGCAGGTGGCCATGTCTTTGTTATGGTGTGCATCTTCATTCGCCCTGGCCACCACCTTGCATGCGTTGATCTTTGCCTCCGTATGTGTCAGGTGTATTACCGGACAAGACTCGGAATACTCTTGACCGAGATTGGACACATCCCCTCACAACAAATATCTCGATGGTCTTGATCATCCGTACGAGAAGAGAGACCCGTTGTCGCAATCCGGGGTACGGCAATTGACAGTGACACGTGTTTCACTTAAGTTGTGGTTTGAATTGGCATAACCACTTACCAGAGCTCATACGTGCCACCGATCCATCCATCCGTTCGTCTACTCTTGACAGGGTGTATCCCTTCGGGAGGGCACTTGTAATCCCTCGACTTCGGATGCTGACCGGAATCCAGTGTTTGTCCCGGTATGGACAGAGTATTTCGATGCCATCAGTTCATTGACAGTAGGGTGGTTCGGGGACGAAGATGCCGGGTGTCTGAACAAGCTTGGAGCAGAAGCGGAAGGTTGATTATATCCCCGTCGTGTTACCTGGAGGGAGCGTGAGTCCCTCTTCGTCTACGGTGTGTCGCCGGTTAGTTAATACGTGCACAGGGGCTCGACCTTTCGGAAGATAAGTGGCAGATGAACGACACGCGGCAAAACGGTGGACTATTCTCACGGATGCAGATATGCAATGCACTTAGTACTGGTGTGCGTACTATTTACGGCGTCGCGTGGGATGAGTGCATCTCTCCCCGTCGATGACACAATTTGAATATCCAAGACTCCGGATTTAGGCCTCCTCAAATCCCACAGGTATCATCCACTGACTATGGAGAGCGAGGCTCAGGATCGAGCGTGTCATAGGTCTGGTACACTAATTCAGCAACTTCGAGTGAGCCTCAACGGTTTCCAGCTACAACTGGAATTCGACCCGCCAACTGTGCGTGCTCTGGCACTACTGGTGTCCTGTTTACCACAAGATGTGAGTCGACGGCATGCCCCATAGGGCCAACATATAGTGAGCAACTGTGCATACATATCTCCATTGGTGGTGGAACGGAACCCTGGTGGGTATGTACTATATATATAGTCGCTCATTCTCCGATCCCTAAGGATGACGATACCTAGCGGCCGGCATTACAATTTCCGACTTGGCTGCTTCGCGACGAACACACCTGCAATGCGCATACGCGTCCCAAGGGTTGCGTCCTTTGGCCGTGGCCCGGCGCAATGACAAGTCTCATCTCTTAGCCAATACCCTCTGACAATGGCGCTCTAAGGCTCCGAATGCCTATAAAATCACGCCCCTACAGTTGGAGCCTGCAGTAACCCACCTCTATCAGTTAGACCATATCTCCATAGTGTCTCTCTTCGCACCAGTCGAGAAACCACAGAACCCTCTGGCCTGCTACCGTCTCCTGGCGCCTTCCGCCGGTATTCATGTCTCCCCGCTGCAGCTCGGGGGGATGAGCATCGGAAACACAGGGGAACGATCAGGCTCAAACATGAACAAGGAATCGTCATTCAAGCTTTTGGATGCTTACTATAACACGGGCGGCAACTTTATCGACACCGCTAATTTATAGTGAGTGTTGACACCGAGAAGTGTAGTCCATCTTGCTAAGATATCTGTATCAGTCAGGAACAGACCTCCGAGGAGTTCATAGGCGAATGGGCCGAGCAACGCGGAATACGTAACCAGCTTGTCATCGCCACAAAGGTAGTGCTATCTGACGACTGGACGCGATCATATTTTCTCACGACGATTACAGTACAACATGAACTATGTCCAGGCTGACAAGGCCATCCAGCAAAGGGTTCATTATGTTGGCAACAATGTCAAGTCCATGCACATCAGTGTCGATGCCAGCTTGAAAAAGCTACGCACCTCGTACATCGATATCTTCTATGTCCATTTCTGGGATTTCGTAACCAGCGTCGAGGAAGTCATGAACGGACTCCATACCTTGGTCCAACAAGGAAAAATTCTTTACCTGGTAGGGTTCAAGTACCCAGGACTGATATTCACCACTTACACCTGCTTCCCCATCCAGGGCATTTCGGACGCCCCCGCTTGGATCGTATCAAAGTGTAATCAGTATGCTCGTGATCATGGTAAAACTCCGTTTGTCATCTATCAAGGTGCATGGAACGTCATGTCGCGCGACTTTGAGCGAGAGATCATTCCGATGGCACGCATGGAAGGTTTGTTCACATCACGGATCCGTTTTTTTGGTGGTATACTGAACTACATACGCAGGCATGGCCTTAGCCCCTTGGAACGTCCTCGCCTCAGGGAGGCTTCGTACTGATGCGGAGGAAGAACGCCGGCGCCAAACGGGTGAGAAAGGCCGCACGTTGTTCACCCCTGACTGGGAACGTACTCCGTTGGAAAGAGAGATGAGCCTTGCACTCGAAAAGGTAGCCAACGAAGTGGGCACTCCGCACATCACGGCAGTCGCTATCGCGTATCTCATGCAAAAAGCCCCTTACGTTTTTCCTATCGTTGGTGGCCGCAAGGTGGAATATCTCGAGGCCAACATCGACGTGCTTAGGATCGCCCTCACATCTGAACACATCAAGCTCTTGGAGAGTATCGTACCTTTTAATGTTGGATTCCCCCATAACTTCATCGTGAGGGCATAGCTTTCGGTTGTATTGTCCAGTTGGCTGACCGCTTGACAGGGCAACGGGACAGATTATTCATTTATAGTAAAATCTGCGGCCTACATAGATAAACAGCCTGGCTTGGTACCTATCAAACCCGGGTTCTGATTACTAGATACTCTGCGGTCGTCGCGACGGCCTCTTCTGTAATCTAATCGGGTTATTTCGCCGTGGAAAGTGACACTTGTTAGTTAGGATATTTTTCTTGAATATCTTGACATCTCCCATCCCTTCAAGTGTGTGATTCGTGGTGTGCTGATTACGTGCGGTCAGCAAAAGGGCAATGAACCACAGTGGCCTGCCAGTGAGGCAAGGCATCGTCTGTAAAAGTTTCTGGCGCCTCTCCTATGCCGGAATGTCTTCAGGGGATGCAGGTATAGTGCCTTAACATCGGAAGACCACCATCTGTGGCGGCCGTGATTGACAAACGAAAGGACTGTAGTAAGTGTGTGTGGGGCGTATATTGCAGTCGCAGACCCGAGTTCTAGGTAGAATGAATAAGGGAGGAAAGATGATGCCAGGGGACTCCTATACCTCCACATGGCAATACCGAGTGGCGAGTATGTGATGTCCTCGACAAGAGTTGCTTGACACATAGATATCAAAAAGAACTTAACATCTCAAACCCGAGGTATGGCTTTCATCCTCAATGCAGAACTAGGCCATCTCAGCGGCAACATACTCTTGGAATGTCCGTACACTAGTGCTCCAGATTTTCTAAGTTTCTGTGAATGTCACCGGACACGGTAGAGCTAGACGAGCGTGATGGAAAGGTCGCGATACCACGTGAACATCGCAACCAGTGGCTCTTGCAGCACTACCTTATCCCCTTTATGCTTTCCCTCGTACCCTGAACGTGATGATAGATCGACCTGGATGAGCTAATGGCAAGGATCAGCGAGATACTTTTTACACGAGATGAAGTCAATCAATCCCTCAATATTGCTGTAGTTCTCGAGACTATTTTCCGAGATTTATTAGGCCTGACAGCGGTGCACCTGAGCAGTATCCAGTAGCCACGTCGTCATGCCAATGCCACTCATGGTGTTAACAAGCTTCACCAGCATCACAATGCAACACCCCAGGAAATCTGGAGTGGTTAATTGCTTGCCAGAGCAATGAATTTAACATCCTCATTACCGTGAATTGCCAGTGGGGACGTTGATACAGTGAATGTTGACTTACAAAGATAGGGAAAAGAGGTGCCCGCCAGGGCTCGGCCCAGGCAAGGGAGCTGTTCCAGGTCGAGCGGACTGTGATTGGGTCGTCAGCGAGCAAGCGACCATTCATGGACACGAGAAGAGTCGCGACTATACGTGGCCATAGCAATGAGATGACCTGCGACTCTCCGGTCACAATTCTCTTCCCGTCGGCGGGCGAGATGTCGATCGACTGCGTTGACCTAATCTCTGTGTCCTTCGAACTCGATCATCTTCCACATTCCACACCATCACCTTTTGAGGCATAGCACGACTGAAGTGACAGCAATGGCAGCTTCGAAGGGCTATCCACTCCGCCAAAGTACAATTAGTGAGTATGGCCCTCTACCGGGGGAAAATCGTTGTGTTGCGTTGGTCAGCGAAGTAGTGATGAATAAAGATGCGACGAACCAGTGGTCGAGCTCGCGCACTCATCAAACCTAGCCCTGCGATGGTTTCTCGTATAGCTAAGCAAGTTAGGAGAAATAGAGAATGTAGTACTCTTTTCACTGGCAATCTCACCGAATGTCGATTTCGTTGCGATTGGTGGATGCGCCAGGATGGAAGATGTATTCATATTTTTTGGAGTTTGTGCGTTTCCCAGCAGCAGCGGATGAGTTGGAAGAGACGTAGCAACAGATCAGGAGAAACTGTGAATTACTGGTCTAAGTCGCATATTAATGGAAGTAAGCAAGAAAGGCACGAGATGGACTAGACATGTGAATGGATCTAATAAGGGGGCACGTACTCAGGTTCTGCAGGCGACTTCAACAAAGACGTACTTGGCAGGAACGATGCCAACCTTTCCAAGCTTCCCACGCTACATCCACGGCCAAAAAATGGTGAGCTGGGTGGCAGTCAAGAAGTCAGCTAACGAGGACTCAAGAGTCGAGCGGGAACAGTTCTTCCGGCGCTTTTCACCAAGAGAAGCAAACCCAGTCATGATCGATAGTCAAAATGGCATGCTGTCGGTGACATTTCCCCCATAGGAAGCAAGTTGTCAGCGGTGGCCGGGAAGAAAAGATTTGATACTGGCGGGCAAAGGGCTGTGGGCAAGTTGGAACGCCAGTGGGTGCAGGAAATGTCGCTACCGCCATCGCGGTGTCGCGGGACGAGAAATGGATCGTGAATGGGACGACGCGGATGCCACCTCGGTCTCTTCGAGACCGCCTGCCATCGTATTGCATCACAGCGCGCGTGAATGTTGTCAAGGACCGATGGATAATTAACTGGACCGCCATTCACCAACCCGAACCCCGACGCGATCTCAGGTTACTCCGTCGCGTGCTACAAGGCTTCACTCGTCCTTACTCTCGGCCGAGCCCGGCCCAGCCCTAATCGTCCATTCTTCATTTTCAAATGTTCTTGCTATCCCCTAGCTTATCCGATGCCATGGAGGTGAAAACGATTGATAACGCGTACTACTACTAGTAATCGCCATGTACATCCTAAAAGCTACCTGGCTTGGGGTAGTGAGCTATCAGCTAACCGCCCGG
>JBBPKI010001024.1:0-15474 GCA_038089155.1 Nevesoporus exiguus
GGAGCGTGAAATTGATGATTTCAGGTCCCTTGCAACTGGGGTAGCCTTCCTTCTTGTGTCAACTGAAGACCTTCGTCTTAGAGCAATGTCTTTGATGCGAGCGCTCCTCCTACGCTGCAGGGGAGTTTCCACCCCTTCGCCCGGTGTCATTGCAGCCGCGTCATAATTTGTTGTGGTCGTGGCTGTTTCGTTGTGCTCGGTGAAGTCCTCCGGTGGCGCGTCGTCGTCTTTGGCCATCAAGGGTGACCCAGAGACATCCATATTCTCTATAAGTCTGGATTCCCTGACCACTTGGACGGCCTCTGATCCTCCCTCAGAATCACGAGGGGCACTTCCCAGTGACACCCGCTGTCTCTTGGACGGACGAGCTTCGTTGTCCCCAAGGACGTCATCTTTCGGTTCGCATCCTTCGTTCTCCTCTTGTAATATGGCGAGGCGAGGTAAAACGTTGCTTCGTCCACGCACGCAGAAGGCAGACTTGGTTCGGCCGGCCAAAGGACTGGATCCCATGAAAGTATCCTCGATCATGGTGCTCGAGTCGTCGGAGTGGTCCCCTGCGGTATCCACCTCCATCTCCCAAGGGGTCCTCTCCCACGGCCTCCACGCTGCATCCAAAGTCCGTATTGCCTTGGGCGCAGGCGGAATGCTACCGCGTGTGCCCAAACCTAAGCCCGACCTTGAAACACGGTTCTTGCCCACGACGGCACGAATGCCGACCAATTCCTCGACACGTCTCCTCATTTCTGCTTCGCTCATTCTCGACAGTCCGTCGTCGTCGTTATTACATCTCCAATCCAGATCTTGGTCGTCGTTCTGCCAACAGTTGTCTTCTGGGCCGATCTGCATTCGACGAGGCAGCTTCGCATTGAGCGCACGCACGACGGCTTCAAGCTGCGCGCGAGACATCGTCAAAAGATCCTCGTGGCAGCAAAATGGCGCAGATGGCAGTGCGGTGAGGACTATGCTGTCGGTGGAGGTGGAGTATGTCTGGAGAACGACGGCGGGTAGGGGGGCAGTACTAGGCGCCGGTGAGGTACAGGACGAAATTGACGAGGTCCGACTGCGGGTGCGCTTGTTGCAGCGGTTGACCGTTGCGGGTGTGCAAAGACGCGTTGGTGTCCTGAAGAGACCCGAGAGCGCCTGCATGGGCGTTGTACGCAGGGGGGTAGCAGGGGGGTTGGTGGTATTGTCACGCAACACTCCCCAACGACTCAGAAACGACGTAAAGGTCGCTCTGAAACGATTGGGAAGCCAAAAAGAGTGAGCCATGGATCATCTTAAAAGTGTAAGAGTGGCTGACACTCAGTCTCCTAGTCTTGTCAGCCGCCTCTGTTGTCCGAGTTAACCTGTAGTTGGGGACCGATACCCATGGAAGGTCTCTTCGTTCCACCAGAACGACCACAAGCGCAACCTAGACTTAGGGAAGGTAAGCAGATTAAGTACGGAGTCGTAGAGTTATGTGTGCGTAGCGACTGACTTAGTTCAATGCAGAAAGCGGCCTTGTAAGCTGTAAACATAACGTCAAGCCACTGCACCACTTCACCGAATGACGCACTTGCGTCTTTGTGGAGTGAGCTCTCTCAATGCCTTCAAAAACCGCATTCTGAGCTGGCTTTCTGAGCAGTGCTGACTGCGAAGATCGGATCGAGGTGTCCCGGTGGGTGTGCCTGCCACATCAACAAGTCAAAGTTTGTACCGAGCCAAAACAGTCTCAGAGCCACAATGATCGATGACGGAGTTCAAGGAAGAATATCGCATACTACAGTGCGTAATATAGTTTACATACACAAGGTAGTCGCCACATTGTCCAAAAAAAGAAAGGAGGAAGCATCGTAGGAATTGTCCATGATGCTCCAAGCTGATCGTCGCCCCGACCTCTCCAGTAGTGTCTGACTTGTTCAACTAGACACGTCAACATTCCGGTGTCTAAACAGCTCCGTACGCTCCGGCAACGCCTACTTCGTAGGATGTGATCATTTGCTAGGGGGACGGCCGGATTCTAGGACCATCTCCCATGAAGTGAGTGAATTGGTACTCACCCGGTGACTGCCATAGCTATCCGTGTCCTGCAAGTAATTCTCAGAAGAAGCATGACAAACCTCGTGCCTCAAGGCCGTCGGCTAGTAGAAGGGAAAATAAGACAGAGAAATGATAACTTTGCACATGACTCACAGCGGCAACACTCCGTCGTGCAGGCATCTTCGGCGGGATCAACAGGAGCGGCCACCACGAGAGGGGAGGCAACTAGTATGAAGGTTACTGCCACAGTGCGAAACAGCTGGCAGAATTGCATAGATGTCACAAGTAATAGCAAAAATGCATCTACCTTCGGATGGTGGGTGTCGAATGGTGCCCAACTTCGACGGTCCATTGAATTTATACGTTGGACAAAATACGTCCTATTAGTCTTGCATGCATTGCGTTCTCTTGACACGGCACCAATTGCTTTGTACGTTGAACAACCTTCCGACAAATGTAAGGCACATGAAGATGAGTGCAGCGCTGCCACTAATGCCGACTCCCAGATCCCAAAAATCGGGGGATCAATTGGTCACGCCCTTAAAATGGAAGCTTGAAATCGTCGAAAGGCGGAAAGACTGTACTGACTTTTATCCAAATACAGCATGTACCATCCTCGTAACTAGAATCCGGTGGAAGGGGAAAAAACTACACGAGAAGTCGGGAAATTCTAACGTAGATTCGGCGCTATGACGGAACACGAGATTCTATTCGTGGTTCAATAAGCACCGTCACTGACGGGTTACTAATTTCGGACCAACTGCTGCAGGGCACAGATCGAACCCCAGCGTCAACCAAATGATTTCCGACCTCATCTCGTGCTCGATAAGCCTTGGACAGTGAACACTATTGTCCATAAGTGCATGTGTTGGAAGGTCAAGCGAAAACATTACTTACGTTACAAGAATACCCCACAGGTGGGGCCTGCAGCATGTTCCCTTCGATGTCAGCCATGCTGCGTCACACCCGAACATGCGCCTTACGTCGTTCCCACAGCGGCAGTTCTATGCAAACTGGCATCGTAGTCCGCATTGTATGCATTCATTGTATTTTCTATTAAACGCCTGCCTGCCTCATCCAGATAGAACGACCAACTTGCAACACCTATCCCCATCATCGGTCTTGGCACCATCGTCATCTCCGCTTTCTATGGAGAAACTGAACTAGATGAAGAAAAGTTCAGGGCCGGCATCGACTCGGATCACAAGGGTGGCCCAGCTGTACATGATAGATCTTAGCTGTGCTATGACATTGGCATCCGGGCCGGTACGATTACGAGTTCTCCACACTGCTTTCAAGAGTGGATGGCACATTCCGGGACACCGCCAAATCTGCGGCCACATTGAAGACCTTATTGGGATATGGCGAACCTACGCATGTCGGCGAAGAGTTACCGACCAATTCTGCGTGCGATTTTCATCCTGGTTTAAGAGGATTGGTAAACGCGACCAGATCTTCCTTGACACCAAGTTTGGTTTCGTCTCTGACAAGCCCATCAAGTATGATATAGACAGATCCCCCCCAAATCGAGAGAATCGAGCAACCCTTCCGTCTAGCACTTTGGGGCGGGACTATTTAGACCTCTATTATCTTCATCGGTGAGCCTGTCCTCTCCCGAATAGCCTGGGTTTCTCACAGGGTGTTGACCTTAGTGATGCTGCGTCGTGTTTCACCGAACAGCCTTGACCCTGAAGTACTCATTGAATAAACTCGCTGGTGGGTGGCAGATCAAGTACTAAACCGCACGTGTTCATGTTCCATTGGATACGGGTGACAGCTGGTACCATGGCCGAGCTCGTCGAATGCGTAATGCTTACCCATTCTCACTCTTATCTACTCGCGGGCAGGGAAAAGTCAAATCCTCGGACTCTCGGAATGCAGCACCGAAAATTTGTGCGGTGCAAGTGCCGTTCGACCTTCGCCTTGAGAGGAATGGCAGGCTACGGACCTTAAGAGAGTTAGTCTAAAATTATCGCTTAATCACCACTGGGAGGAGGTTTATTGACCGGTAGATATGCGAGTGTTCTCGAAGTTTCCGACGTCTGCGACACTTATTCTCCAGATAGCCGGCGGTGTTTGATGAGGGATTATTTGATGGAAGACTCCCGACACCTTTGGAGGAGATTCAGGCGGAAATTTGCAAGGTTAGCCTCGCAACCAGGCTAGGCATCGAGTTTGTTGGAAAAGAGTACATTGCAATCGTAGGGCAAGTAACTTCTGGCCGGCTCCTTGCACTGGGAGGAGATGTTATCTCTATTCCAGGGACTAAGGAAATCAAAGTGCAAGCAAAGTTAGCCTATTGTTGTACGTATTCATCGGGATGCGCATGAACTCGATGGCTCCTCACATTACGCTTAGGTTAGAGATATGCAGAAGGTGTGAGCTGTCGCTGAAGCGGTATGGGATGATGATTAGTAACCCCCTCCCAGATTCCGTCGCTGTTATGCAATGACATCCTTGTTGCATTACAACAAAGAGTCACGATAATCTCCGATTAAACGTCTGCATTATATCAATGTGACCTGTTACTTAGGTAGGGCTTTGTTAGGAACGGGTCTACGATGAGATCGGACATCTGATCATATCGTCCGAGGACACGTTCGCTTCACGGCATGGGCTGTGGCACCGAGTGCCAGGGTAGCAAAGTTGGCTCGGGAGAAACACCAATAAATATAGCGACCATCATGATGTTCGCAGGCTGAAGGGTTCGACTTCAAAAGGGTTAGCGAAGAAACGGCTGTGCTCATATTTCGTCCAGTTTGTGACGGATCATGAGGGTAAGACAGAATATCAATCAATAACCTGGTACCAGCGTAGTTGCCGTCGTCGCCGTCGATTGACCCACCTCATTCATATTCCTTCAATGAGCATCTAGCCAAGATTAGCTGATCTTATCGCCCCGGCTTGAGAGAATTCACCGGGCGCTACTATCTCATTGTCTACACACCTGAGACACGACCGAAAAAGTTCACACAACATATCAGGTAGTTTTGTGTCATCATATTGTCCCAGAGTTTATCAGTATTTACAAGCAACCAATTGATTGACAAATTCTATATAAATCAGCAAAAAATTTTACTAGCTTTATTCATTCACAGAGAATAAATATTTACAACTGAGATAGGTAATCTTTGTTGGTCAAACAAGGATTGATTGACATAATCACACACTTGTGGAAAATAAGTATTAAATAAGAGCAGCATACATTTTAGATGTCAAATCTGGAACATGATCATTGTACATATTCAGAAATATATTTTACATTTGTTAAGCAGGTGAATGCTGGCTCTGGTGATGGTCAGAGACTTAGAAATTGATTACCAATATGTTCACTGTCAGAATTTATTTACCGATTTTAAGCATGTTCGAGGAACAGTTTAGGGGCCCACTCAGTATGCCACTCAGTGGCCCCCTCAAGTGGGTTCCCTAGGGCACCCCTGTGTATATGGCTCCTGCAAACTAATGTCAATTTCCTGGTACTGATGGGAAGTATTGTACAGACCAGGCTGGGAATATCAACATTGTCATGGGGAAGAAACGTAGAATGGGCCCCAGTAGCTAAGCCCTGAAACCAGGTGTCATTGTACCAGTTGCAAGGCAATCCAGGGATTGCAGCTGATCACATGTCCTTTCTTCCTGCCTCCCAGTGACACTGCAGTGAAGAATTTCCAATGTGTTTGGACAACATTTCTGTTTGAACAGCAGGTTCATACGTCTTGATGGTCTTGAATAGAGTGGATATCTGGGAATTAATCCAAGGCAGTTCAACATGTTGTAGAACCTTGGGCTTTGAGGTAGATGGCTCATCTGTCTCATCGCCACTCATACCTTCCACACCAAGTTGATTAATTATTTGCTGGATAGCATTCCACTTCTTGTTATGGAGCACGTCCTTCTGGACTAGCAAACAACAAAAGCTCTTTTGTGAGAAGGCACTCATGAAGAGGCACAACATCTCACAATGAGCAAAGAGTCTAGAGGGAACAGTTGAGGTGACTGTTCAGGCAAGGACAATGTCCAGACTTAGAGGAGGTGGAATTGCACAGGTTTAGCTTGGGGTTTAACAAGCAGGTAGCTAGCTACTTTATAGTCCTATAATGTGCACATGGACCAAGTTAAGGGGAGGCATGGAAAGCGATGGAAAATGAGAGAAGAAAATGGAAAGTGAAGGAACGACTGCGAATGGCTAAGTATAGATCACGACAGCATGTGAGAGAATGCTGTTAGGAGATAATGTCCAGATGTAGATGACTAAGTAAGAACAGAAACGGTAAAGGAATAGTCAAGCTCATCTAGTGAGAAGGTGACTAGGAAGCATACATAAGTATTTGGCATGTGGGTGCAGATACATGAAGGGAGTGGATTCGGAAATGAGAAGTAAGCCAGGATGTAATGATAAAATTGTAACACTTCTCTGGGCCTTGGAATTGATTTTGTGATGCTATTTTCAAGCACCTGGCAAATGTCTTCAAGAACAGTCAGTACGCCCACATGACTGTTGAAGCTCAATGTACCCCATGGCGATGTGCAGTCATTTTGTCCATTTTCTGATGTCTCTCCAACTTCTGGCCTTCTTCAGTGGCTGGTCTGGCTTGCCTTCGATGAGCTTGGTACGTTTGGACTAATTTCTGTTTGCAAATTTTGTGGATATCTTGAAGGTGCATTGTGCACTCATCATACTTGATGTCTCAATATTTGCCTGCTTTGAGTCTAGTGAGAAAATTGAGTGATAAAAGAGCGATAGCCTTGGAATTCCACCAAGAGGAGGTCAACGGGCAGCATCCCCAATCAAGAGCAATCTGATCTAGAGAAGGAGGGGAGGAGCCATCCCTGCTGAATGCTTCGACAGCTTCAGGAGGTGCCGATGCTGGAAGGGAATTGTTGGACTTCTTTGCAATGATGTTCTTTTCCTGAAGGTAATCCTGAAAAACCTTCTATATAGCTATGTCAGTGGGTGCTTGCCAAATTCTTACATATACTTGCATGCAGACAATTGATTCTTCCCCATGGCCCTGGCTTCTTCCAATGGCACAGTACAACAGTATCATTGTCTGAGCTACAACCTGGATCCTCTGCCTTCGAATTTGAATTGCCTCTGATTTGACTTCCGTGCTGCAGACACTTAAACTGTGATTGAATCAGTTCCTTCAGCTGAGGAATGCAAGCATCAAGAATTCCTTGAACTGCCAGTTTGACAAGAGCTGCAGCTGTAGCATTCACCCTAGCAGCTACCTCTTGATCAATTATCAATCCTACACTTGCCGGTAGGTTCACCCTGGAGGGTCTTTCTGTGGAGCTTGGCATCATGGCTGGAGATGCTTGAGGGACACTCCCAGTGACTGAAGCTTGTGCAAGCCAAGGGGTAGGGGATGTCATACCTTGCATCTGTATGGTACTGGCCCCAGCACTGCTGGCTGCATGAGGCTTGGCTGCTGGAGTTGTTGGTAATGTGGAGGGGTGTTGCACCTGCGCCAGCCCTTGAGCAGGTTGAAGTGGCTTTGGATGTTGGTATGTGGGTGTTGAAGTTGGAGGTGGACATAGATGCAGAGATGGGAGTGGGGGTGAGGGTGATGATACTGAGGCCCAGGGCAGATGCGGAGGGGGTGGATGCGGATGTGATGGTGCTGAGACAGAGAGTGGGGGGGGAAGTGTGGGTGAGGGTACTGAGGCTGGGAACGGATGCGGAGGTGGGTGCAGAAGTGAGGGTGTTGAGACTGGGAGTGGAGGTGGAGATTGGAATGGAGGTGAGTGCAGGGGTACTAAGGCCATGCACGGATGGGGAGGTGAGTGCATGGAGGGATTTGAAGGCCAGTTCATGGCTGTCGAGGTTGATTGTGGATGCAGCGACATCAGATCGGCATTACCAGGAGTGTTTGTATCCATTGAACAAGCCAGGCTGATCTGGGCACCTGGGAATATCAGAGAGCAGTAGGAGTCTTCATCCATGGGAGTGCCTTCAGCAGCAGGAGGGGTGGCAGTCAGGTGGTCAGGCAGTCCAGTACCTAGCAATGAGGGTGAGGTTGGTGAACCATGGTGATTCATGATGGGTGAGCTTGATCTTCAGAAATAGCCAAGCTGGCGAAGTTCATGGGGGCTATGAGAACGAGAATTGCATTCCCTGCGGTCGCTTGTTGCAAACTCGCACCCGAAGACATGGCCTTGGTACAGACACCATGGTGGGGGGCTGCAGTGTGGCAAGGTATTTCTGGCTGAACTCACAAGGTCCTGAGGGGACCCTATAGCAGAAAGGTTTACAGGAACCTGTGGAACTGAAATGAGAATCCTGGCTCCTCAATGATGGGGCTATGAAATACTGGGGATTTATCGCTATCAGGAGTTGTGGGTGTTCCTTCACCCTCAGTGGAGGTTTCACCCTCATTAGCAACTTTGCCTGCACCACCAATTGCATGTGATCAAGATTTGAACCGAGTGTAAGGAGTATATGGAGTAGAATGGATGGTATCCGAGGACACCTTCACTTGCGCATGAATACCAACTTGATGGTCTGGAAGCGTGGGTGCACAAATAAGTTGCTGGCCAAGGCTGTAAATGCTATGTTTGGAAAATTTGCCCACCTACTGTGATTGAGTGGCAGGCATCTATAAAAGTGGGGCACTTACTGTTTGAGATATTCTTCCAATTGCCTCCAATGCAGATGCTGGCAAAATTGGGACACCAGGATCTTTGGTGTGGACAGGCATCATACTGGCTGAGGAAGGTGTTACAGTGGCCTAAGGCAGCACCGAACTAGGACTAGACCAGAAGACACAAGGGACGATGAGAGGTGCAAGGCAAGGGGAATGCTAGGAGAGACTGGCACTCTCACTAGGAATGGGCCTAGAATAGCACTACTGATTGGGCAGACTAAGCTTAGAGTATTCTACAGGAATGGTCCCTACTTATATACTACTGGGTATGCGCACAGACCACCTTAGGGGAGGTTGATGAAAGCTATGCATAGGTAGGCACAAAGATGGCATCAATGATGGAAGGCTATGAAGGGGAGATAGAGAGGCTATAAGGAGTGGATGGCAACCAGATGGAGATGAACATGGGAAAGGTACCATAGGGGTAAGGCACAGTCCAAAGGAAGGTTAGAGTGGAGTCCGAAGATCAGGACTTAGCTAAGAGGTTGGCAATGAAGCGGAAAAGTTCTGCTCAATGGAAATTTGCCAAAATCCTTTCAAAATAGCCTCCCAACCCACTCAGTCTTCCATGCGTCCATACAACACAGTACAATGTGCTCAATCATCATACTCAGACTCCACAGGTCTCTCATAAGCTCACACTAACCCACCATACTAACATGGTTAATGCCCTGGCCATAAGTCCTTTGAGTTCCTTGCTGCTCAGCGGCGGTAAGTACTGACCATCTTATTTGTTCTACAACTTCCTGACATACCTGGACATAGGAAATGATAGCCGCATCGTCATCTGGAATCTCTCATTGGGCGAGATGGTTCAAGAATTCTGCATCCCATCAGCTGGCTACATCTCTTGTCTGTCATGGATCAAGCTCTCTGACCATGATGAGGATGCTTTTGCGTTCGGTGTGTCAGATGGCAACATTCATTTGTATCAACGAGTTGATGATAGCCCAATATTTTCCTTCATGTCTATCACACTCAGGCACTTGGGCACTGTCGAATCTCTCACGTGGGACATTCATCACCGCCAACTTGCAAGCGTGGGCAGGGGAGAAATTCGTGTTTGGAAGGTTGCCCTAGACCAGAGTATTATGATTTCCTTCTATCTCTATCAAAGGCTGACATCGGCATAGAGTTATTTCTTCCCTTTAATAGTAATGTAGAGAAACAACCATATATCGCTTGGTCAGTTCACTTCCATGATAACAGTGCCAGCGTCCTCATATCATACCTGGAGAGTGGATTCATGTGAGTCATTGGTACATGTACACAATGTCGGCTGATGTTCTCATCCTCCAACATAGTCATTGCTACTCAATTGACCCGTGGGATTTAAAATGGAAAAAGAAGATGAATGGTCGAATGTAGGTCTCTCTGCCTTCCCTCCATAACTACAATCAACTTCATTCAGTGGTGCTATCTTCCTGGATGGCCAGCACCTCTTGGTCTCCAATCTCTGCGATGGCATTGACAAGTATGCTGTCCCTGCACTCAGCTGCACACAAAGTTTCCAGCACACTATCTTGGTGAATGTCCCCCTCCAGCTGTCTGTTGCTCATGATGCTGGGTTGCTCATTGTTGGAGGCGACAATGGCTATGCCCATATATTTGACTTGCAAATGGGGGCCTTTCATGATAAGTTGGAACATGGTGGTGGTATGTTGTCATTTAGTATTAGTATTGTACACTGATAATGTGGTCAGCTGGCAACCTGGTGATTTCTGTAGCTGTATGTCCATAGATCATTCAGATTTCACGCCTGATGTTGCAGCAGACTCTGGAAAATAGTCAAGGATGTCTATTTGTGACCAGTAGCGTGTTAGAGGATCATAGCAGTATCAAGATGTGGACTCAGAGCTACCAGGTGAGTGGATTGCTCATTGTGAGTACTGAATATTACCTGACTGTATTTCTTCAAGGCCCCTGTGCAGCCTGCGCTTGCCAACACCGAAGTCCAAGTGCTCGTGTCCCTTAAGCAGATAGCTCTATTCACTATAGTCTGTGTTTTTGTCAATGTCCTTATGGGCCATGGCCCCCCTCCCTTCCTCCATGATATTTTGTTGCTGATCCTCAAGTACATCAGTACATTGTTATGACACTTAGATAGATCCCATTTATTGTACCCATTGTACAGCTATTTTGTATGTATTTGGACTTGCCACTGTACCACTGCACATCCACACTCCATAACCCACTTCCTGTTATGATTTCATCTTTTATCTTATCTTATCAAGTCACATGACCACTTGCACGTGACCATGAGAACTATCACATGATCAAGTCTAGATCATTCCCTTTCACTTTCATCACATTCGTTTCTTTAATTCCCATTCATTCTAGAACACTCTACGACACGCTTCTTTAATTACCGTTGGTCTAGGTCTATGACATCATACATGACGTAGTAGATTAGTAAGTAGTCACACGCTTGCCCTAAATCATGTAAGTAGTATAAGAAGTCAATCCCATCGACAACCGGACTTCAGTCAAGTCCTGGTTGATTCCCCTGGATCTTCCTCTTGCGCTCTATAGCAAGTCTAGTAGTGTGACTGAAGCCTTAACAGGTCTAGGTTGCCAACATTAGGACTTGACTACTCACATCTTCCCTCACACTACTCATCTCACTTGCCATCGTTCGCGACAACCCCGGACCCTAGGGGCAAAGGGACTTACTATACTACCACTTCACACTTCACGCGCACTTGTGCTCCTTTTACCTTTTACATATACCCCGGCTATACGCTGGTGAAGGTCGACCCGTCTATAGGAGGGTTGTCAAGGGGTGAGCTCGAGAGCTCTTAATTGGTTTAAAAACCGCCTCCGCACGTTTCTACTTCAAAGGAGCTTTGGCTCGTGTCCACGTGAGGCACCTTACTTTTAGAATTACTACTACGCAGTGGTCCACTGGTGAAAGAGCGGTCTTGTGCCCACCAGCCCACTTACGATTACCTTTTCGAAGACTTGAGTCGTGGAGGCTATTGTCCCGATCGAGTAGAAGTTGGTGTTGACAACAGTCCACACTTCTTTCCTTTTCATACGAATGTTCCCATCCCGCGCCTCCAAGTCCGAGGAAATTGAGGTTTGCCTCACATCCGAGGAGACAGTTGTAAACCGCAACTTCACCTTCGGAGAAGAAGGAAGCGAATTTGAATACAATTCCAATGACGGGTATCTAGACGAATTCGGATACTTCCATTGGTACGAAGACGAAACGCCACCACCGATACAAAGAACTACAGTCACCCCTGAATCTCAGCGAGAAGAGAACTCGCAAACACTTCCTCTACCTAGCCAAGAAGACGAAGAAGGTTGGATTCACTACAGACCACCTTCACAAGGGTACCGAACACCGACTCCGGTACCACTAGTAAACATCTTTGAGGACATCGACTTCCTCCCCTACCTTCTAGACAGGATTAGGGAAACGAACCCTTTGACGCTGCCCTTTTACAAGCACACGGAATCCCAGAAGATCAGGCTCTTGCCTTTAGAGCCAGAGTCTTACAGGTACAACTTCATCCCACTCCTCAGCAAGGAATCCTGGGAGCAATCAACATCCTCGAAGAAGTCAGACGAGGACTTCTAAATTTATGAGACAATTACAATACCCCTTCCCTCTCTCCTACGCCCGAACTGGAAGTAAATCCGGTTCCACAAGAACCCCACCACGTCGCAGTACCCCTACAGGAACCCACTCCCCCTTGTCGACTCAGAAACCGACGACTCATCCAATGACCCAATCGAAGACCGGCCATCCTCCCCCAGCTGGAACTCCCAATCGCCACCTGCACCCGCTCCCAAACCAGAAATGTCGACAGAGTACATCAAGATGCTGGGCAAGCAACTTCTCGCCCTACAAGAAGAACTTGCAGAACTTAAAAAGGAGAAGGGAAAGAAAATAGCAGACAATGTAGAAGTGAAAGTTTCCAAGAAAGTAGAAATGGTCCCCGACCCAGGGAGGTTCAGCGGACTAAAAGAGGAGTTCGACAATTGGCAAATGAATATGGCCCTGTATATAAAAAGCAATCCAGAATCATTTGTAGACAACAAATCGAAAAACATAGCAGTCCTAACAAGAATTGGACCAAAGACGGGAGAAAGGGATATGACCAGAGCCACCCAATGGGCAAGACAACAACTCCGACATCAAATGAAGAACGAAACTTGGCTGTCAGAAGAAGCGCTAGGGAAACTACTGACACAAAGATTCAAGTCAGTAAATGAAGAAGATGAAGCCAGGAACAAGCTCGAATGGTGCAAGCAAATGTCCAGAGAAACCGCTCAAGCTTTCACCACTCGATGGCTTGGATATTATTACGACACCGGAGGAGACCCCTCCAAACCTGACCCAGCCGGAGTGAGGATGTTTGAAAAAGCCTTGGAAGAAAATCTTGCACGAAGAATTTACGAAGATGGAAAGAGAAAGACATGCATACAAGATTATGTAGAGGTTGCCAAGGAAATGGGATCCAGACTGGATTCCCTAAAACTAAGAAAGACTGAGAAGGTCCAATCAGGATCAACTCAGAACAATACCTACCGAGAAGGGCAGGCACGAACATACGGAGGAAGAGGACAGCCGATGGACATAGGCGCTGTCCAAAGAAATTCTAAATGTTTCAATTGTGCTAAAGAGGGACACCTCGCAAGAGATTGTCCAAACCCCAAAAAGGAATGCTCGGAGTGCAAATTCCTCGGCGGAGGCCATAAACTCAATTGCCAAAAGAGGGCACAAGGGCCACAAAGGAGGCCACAAATAAGAGAAATGATGAAGAGAGAGGAAGAGAAAAAGGAAGAGGAACCAAAAGAAGTGAAGGCCATAAAAGGAATGGACTTCGAACAGATGAAGGCATACTTCTTTGACCTTCATGACACCGAAATGAAGAAGGCGGGAAAAGGTTACGGCAACTGAGGGATCTGGGACCTCAGAAGCTGAAAGAAAATTCACTAAATACAAAGAACAGTTTCTCTTCGCTTTCCTCCTTTGTACAATACGGACAAGACGACGATAATTACGATTCCTCCTCCACATGTTATTCTTCAGATTCTGAACCATCTAGTCCTATTTATAGAGTACACCTACCATCACCTGAGACCAGGTCTCCACAAAAGGAGCTTGCTGCACGGGAATGCAGGCTTAATTCGGTCAAAGAAAACAAAAAAAATATTTATGAGGAAAGCTTCCCAGAGTGAGTACTTTTACGAAATGCCAAGGTGCAATATGAGATTCTCATGGATATCTCAATTGCACACCCAACTACCAAGAACAAGCGATACGCTTGTAAGGTCCTCTTGGATAGTGGAGCCAATGGAGTCTTCATAGACAAACAATGGGCTGACCAAGTTAAACTGCCACTAAACAAGATGGAGAAAGAAATCCCAGTCTTTAATGTGGATGGTATGAAGAATTCTGCCGGAGCAGTCACCCATCAGGCAGAAATAATCCTTGACTACCAAGGACACCGCGAACGCCTTATTGCAGAAGTCACCAATTTAGGCAAAAATAACATGATTCTTGGCTATACGTGGTTGGCAAAGCACAACCCAACCATTGATTGGTCTAAAGGAGAAGTCAAAATGGCAAGGTGTCCTAGGTCTTGCTATATGCTTTCAGACCGAGGGACACATTTGGCACAAGAAGAAGAAGAAGAACTTAAGCATGCTTCGACTGTGCACAAGTTCATCAAAAATCTAGAAGTGCCCAAAAAGAAGGAACCAACCTTGGAAGACATGGTTCCAAAAGAATATCACCATTACTTAGACGTCTTTAGCAAGAAAGAGTCTGAGCGACTTCCCTTGAGAAAACCATGGGATCATGAGATAAAGCTAAAGCCTGGCTTTCAACCAAAAAAGACTAAAATCTTCCCAATGAGCAAAGACGAAATGGAAGAATTAAAGTCATTTGTCGAAGAACAAACCAAGAAGGGTTACATTTGACCGTCACGCTCCCCTCAAACAAGTCCAGTCTTCTTTATTCCAAAGAAAGACGGAAAGAAACGATTGGTCCAAGATTACAGGTATCTTAACAACTGGACCATCAAAAACAATTACCCCCTACCACTCATAAGTCAATTAGTGGATAAGCTCCAAGGGGCGAAGCTCTTTACCAAATTGGACCTTCGATGGGGCTATAACAATATCAGAATAAAAGAAGGAGATGAATGGAAAGCGGCATTCGTCTCTCACTCAGGAGCCTATGAACCTCTAGTAATGTTCTTTGGCCAATGTAATGCTCCTGCTACGTTCCAGCAGATGATGAACGAAATCTTTGCTGACATGGACGGTGTCGTCATAGTCTACATAGACGACATAATGATAAAAACAGACAATGAAGCGGAACATGACAAAATCGTCCAAGAAGTTCTCAAAAGACTTAAGGAACACAACTTATTCCTAAAGCCTGAGAAATGCTTTTTTAAGCAAAAAGAAGTTGAATTCCTCGGAATGGTCGTAAATACCGAAGGAATTAAAATGGAGAAAGGAAAGGTAGAAGCCATACTAGAATGGCTGATACCTAAGAATGTTAAAGGAGTCCAGAGCTTCTTGGGACTTGCAAACTACTACAGGAGATTCATTCAGGACTTCTCCAAAGTATCTCGACCCCTGAATGACCTCACAAAGAAAGACCAACCCTGGCAGTGGGGACCCACTGAACAGGAAGCATTCGATACATTAAAAAAGGCTTTCACAACAGCCCCTATCCTCACTTACCCAGACAACAACAGCGAGTTTAGACTTGAAACCGATGCTTCCGATTTCGCTACCGGGGCAGTTCTTTCAATCAAGCAAGAAGACAAGTGGCACCCTG
>JBBPKI010001025.1:0-15472 GCA_038089155.1 Nevesoporus exiguus
AATAGCATAATACACATTAGTGGAAGTAACAAAGGATAAACAGCCATCAGAAGGTTTCTACAAGTCAGAATGGTGTCTTTCATATACCATGTGAATAATAATGGTATAAAAACCAGTACAAACAATGACTTGCCTAGTGGAGTCATCCAATTTCAAAGAAATAATCAATTGAGTAATTTGACTAACAAAAAGGGATTTGATGGTGATGGATGTGGAAGAAGTGGTTGTGTTTTTGTTTGTTTATACTATGTTGAACTTCTTGTTACTCACATGAATCATAATTATGTAATATTTTGCTGCAATGTTTGATTTTGATCATATTGGAGGTTGGCAACAAAACTATCACAATGAGTAGTTTGGACAATTATGTATTTATTGACTGATATAGAAGGAATTACATAATACATGTATACATATATAGAAAGCCCTTTATTAGGGCTTTCCAATGATACCCAGGTTTTGGGGTCTAGCATCAAAAGTACACTGTTAAATGTCTGGACTCTCCGGACTCAAGTCCAATTGGAGTTGCAGAGGTGCTAAGGGGTGGTCGACAAAGTTTGTCTCAGAGGTGGACCGAAGTCCAGAGTGGAGATGTCAGAGCAGAGTTGCATAGAAAGGATGTCAGCATAGGACTTGTATGTTGCACCCTTGAACAGGTCCATGTCCTTGTATTTCAGAGGAGTGGAGGTCCGACAGGAGAAGGAGGGGATCGTGACAAGATTAGGAGAGTGGAATTAAATTTGATATTTGTGCTAAGGGGATACATGACAGAGGTACATAGGTTTTATACTAGAAATAGGGTTGATAGGGACATCAAAGATCAGGGAAGAAGTGAGACAGTATCAAGGGTCTCATAAGGGATGGAAAAGGGATGAAGGAAGCGAAGGGAAGTACAAACAAAATGTGTATGAAAGGTATCCAGGTCCAAAGTATAGCTGAGTAGCTGTGCAAGCACAGCCTTGGTCCAGAGCGGAGGAGTGGAGCTCCAAGCATGGAGGAAGCAGAGGTGGACTAGGGGCACAGAGGTGGCCAGAGATGGCCAGAGATGAGGCTGGAGGAGGCAGGGATGGATTGGATGTCATGGATATGACATACACCTGTTATTAGCTCAACAATCAAAATATTGCAAATATTGGGATGGTTTTGTTGCTCAGTGTAAGTGACAAGGTAAAAGGTACCAAAGGTGGCAGAGGAAGGATAAATGTGCACCAATGGTGTCCAAGAGTGGTCTGAAGTTGTCTGAGTGGTGTGGAGGAACTCTGGAGGTAGAAAATATTGAAGTTGGATCTGGGGAAGCAGGAATGGCTGGAGGGCTGACCAGAGAGGCATTGTGCACTCATGTAATAGTGCCTCCCCTTTAAGGCTGAGCCCTTGAGGCTCTAGTAAGCATGGAAGACAGGTCAAAGCCAATCCAATGGGGCTGGTAAGCCCCTGTGAAAGGGATGACCAGAGATAAAAGGGTGAACAGAATAGTCTGTCATTTACCAGATGGAGTCCAAAAATTTTACCACAGAGTATAAGGGAGTTGGTCCATCAGTTGGCCAACTTGAACTCCTACTACAATCAACAATGGCTGACCACTCTTGAAGTCCATCCCCTATCAACAAGGCCAAGTTCACAGTAGTCCAAGCACATCTAAAGGAGTTTGATGAGCAAAGAAGGCAGCAGGTGGAGCAATGATGGTGATGCAAGATGGAGGAATGTGAAAGGTGTGAGCAAGAGAAATGAAAGCATTGGAAGAAGGAAGAGGTGGTGTGAGCATGCACTGCCACTGTGGAGAAACAATGAAAGGCCAAGTTGGAGTGAAGGAAGAGAGAGCATGAGGCAGATAAGAAGAGGGAAAAAGAGAAGGAGAAAGGAAAAGGAAGGGCATGGGCTCCAATAGGTAGTCCAGTAAGTAATAAACATGAACAAGGAGAGGTACTGATGACTTCACAGGAGTTCATTGAAATCAATGAGTTGGAGAAGAAGGAGCAAGAGAGGAAGAAGGAAAAGAGGTGGAGGGCAATGGAGGAGACCACAGCATGTGGAAGATGTGTTGCATGTGGGCTGGAGTGCAAGACATCAGAGATAGGCTCAAAGGGCATGTCATGCTGTCAGTGCACCAGAGTGCACATGGTGTGCAAGCAGGATGTGAAGGAAGGGGGGTTGCTGTGTGGAGATGAGCAGAGGAAGAGGGTGTGCCCTGTTGTTGAGATCCCAGTGGTGGGGCCATCATAGGCAGTGTGGGAGGGCAGAGAGGTCCAGCAAAGGAGATCCCCTTCCTTCCAGTATTGCTCTGCATCACAAAGTCACTGGAGGGAGTGGTGTGAGTGCTGGAGAGTAGAGGGGTCAGGTCCAAGAAGATGGGTTGCCAGGTGGCACTGGAGTTGGTGGAGGTGACAACCTAGATTGAACTGGAGTTGGAGGCAAATGAAGAGACAGAGGCAGAGGGGACAGAGGAGGAAGGAGAAGAGAAGGTGGATGTGGAGAAGGAAAAGGAGTAGTACTACAAAAAAGTAGTTAGTCTTTTCTTTTAATAAAATTGTTCTTGAATAAAAAGCCAAAATGAGATGAAAAGGGAATGGAGTAAAAATGAAGACCATTGGAGGTCATAATAAAGGTAATGGAGTTGTGTACAGAGCATATTGGAGGTAAAAATGGAGCAAACAGAGGTAGTGGAGTGCACAGGAACAGAAAGGACAACAAAACAGAGGTTAACAACAAGAGGGGTATAATACCAAGAATGGCAGGTGTAACATAAGGGTGCACTCTTTGTGCAGGCTCAATATTCTAAGACTAGAAGGACTTTTGAAGTGGAAGAATTGAGTAAGATGAGCAGCAAGTAGTGTGCAATGTATTGCAGAGAACTAGCTAAGGTTACAAGTATAAAGGGGATTGTTTAAATAGGTAATGCTGTGTTGCATGGACCAAGTGGCTATGTAGAGGTCATGCTGAAACAATCAAGGGGTAAAGGCAATATGCACAGCCCAAGAGAGAGATAGCTGTGTAGAGGATGTAGTCTGCAGTAGAAGCATTAATAGTCAAGAAGTGGAATAAGGCAAATGTCATCAGAGTACAGAATGAGAAGGAATGGGATATATACTTTGTAGGTAAATGGGCCCTTCCTTAAGAACAGAAGGAAAATAAGTAGAAAGTGCCATGAAAGGAATAAAACTATAACATTACTGTTACAGCTACCTTCCCTAAGATCAAAGGGATGGTCAGATGTAGAGGAGCCTTGTGGGTGCGGTCACAGGTATGGCACTGAACTAGGACTAGACCAGAGACAGAAGGGACAATGAGAGATGCAAGGTGGCAAGGGAGCACTAGGAGAGGCTGGCACTCTCACTAGGATGGGCCTAGAATGGCACTACCAATAGGCAGACTAAGCTTAGGGTATTCTACATGAATGGTCCCTACTTATACTACCAGGGATGTGCACAGACCAGCTAAGGGGAGGCAGATGGAAGCTATGCATAGGCAGGCACAAAGATGGCATCAAAGATGGAATGGCTATGAAGGGAGTTAAGGAGTGATGGCAACTAAGGCAGTAATGAATGTGGGAAGATAGGCACAGGGGCCAGGCACAGTCTAAATGAAGGTTAAAGCGGAGCCCGAAGATAAGGGCATAGCTAAGTGGTTGGCAAAAGGAAAGGAAAAGTGGAAAAAGAGGGGGTTTTTGTAACAATTACCCCCTTTATATGATCAAAGTCCTGCTTTGATTCCTTCAGTCTGGCCTGCTGTTATGATTTCATCTTTTATCCTATCTTATCAAGTCACATGATCAAGTCTAGATCATTATCTTTTACTTCTATTACACTCACTTTCTTAATCTCCACTTGTTCTAGAACAATACCTGACATGCTTTTTTAATTGCTGTAGGTCTAGGCCTATGACATCATCAATGGTGTAGTAGATTAGTAAGTAGTCCCACACTTGCCCTAAACCAATGTAGTAGTATAAGAACCCAATGCCATTAACAACTGGACTTCAGTCAAGTCCTGATTGATACTCCCTATGCATCCTCTCAACTCTCAGCAAGCCTAATTAGTAGTGACTGAAGCTCTAATGAGTGTAGGTTGCAAACATTAGGACTTGACTACCACCACTTCCCTCACTACTACTCTCTTACTTTGCTATTGTTTGTGACAACCCCAGACCCTAGGGGCAAAGAGAACTATCTTAGCTTTTCACACTTTCACTCATGCACTTCCAGGCACATTTCCTTTTACATATACCCCAGCTATATGCTGGTGAAGGTTGGTTGCATATTAGAGCACCATCAAGGGGTGAACTTGAGAGCTCTTAATTGGTTTAAAAACTGCCTCTGCATATTTCCACTTTGAAGGAGCCTTGGCTCATGTCCACGTGAGGCACATTTGTTCTAGAATCACTACTACACATCTGGCAATCATCAAAAGAGCAGTCTTGTGCCTGATGACCCAGATTACAGTGACCTCAAAAATCCTTTCCATGTTGGCCTGGATGGTGGTGTGCAAAGCACATCATGAAACAGTGTGGGAATTACAATTAGCTTTGGTGGAGTTATAAATAGCACATACTCCTGGCTATGAAATTGCTCCCTGGGTTATGTGATTTGGTTCACACAATATGGAGATATGATTGATTCAAAACACTAATGTCATGGAAAGGGTTTTTGCACTTTTGGATTGATGACTAGAATCTCACTCAAATCATTCAATAACTGTTATTGTTTGTTGATATATACAAACAGACATATATAATTAGCACATCTGAGTTTAAAAACATTCCCACACTTCCTGATTCTCTATTTTTATCATGGTCAGATCTCTCTCTCTTATTCAACAAAGCACTATCCTCTCCTTGCTTGATGCTGGCCATTCTGGTAAAGCCATTGCCAAGAAAACTGGTGTTAGCCCTTCTACCATATCCAAACTTCACTCCAAAGAGCATTTTGCTCTTCCCAAGGCTGTAGGAGGTTGCCCTCCCAAGCTTTCCCCTACCAATATTTGACATGCTTAACATCTGATTACCTCTAGAAAGGCTGAAAATTGCTGTCCAAGTAACCAAATCTCTTATCAACATTATCAACCAACCTCTTTTTGCCAGTACAGTTTTCCTTCATTTGAAGAAAGATGGTATGAAAGCTGTGGTCAAGTCCAAATGTCCTCTTCTCTCTGCTAGGCATTGTAAGGCTCACTTGGATTTTGCTTATGCCCATAAAGATTGGATTGTAGAGGATTGGAAGAAGGTAATATGGTCTAATGAGACCAAAATCAATTGCCTAAGATCAAATGGGCACAAATGGGCTTGGAAAAAGGCAGGTGAGGAACTCAGTGATAGACTAGTGGATGGAACTCTCAAATTTGGGGAAGATTCTGATGATGTGGGGCTGTATGACTTGGGATAGGGTTGGATTTGCCACTAAGATTGATGGAAGGATGGATTGGGACCTCTACCTTCAGATTTTGAAGGATGAACCCCAGCAAACCCCAGAGTATTATGGTCTCTTTCCTAATGACACCATCTTTCAACAGACAATGACCCCAAGCATACCTGCAAAAAGGTCAAGGAGTGGCTAGAGGAGTAAGAATTCAAGACTATGGTTTGGCCTGCACAGTCCCATGACCTGAATTCCATTGATCATCTCTGGGATTGGCTGAAAAGAAGGCTTGCAGAGCATGAAACCCTCCTAATGGAATTCATAAATTATAGGAAAGAGTTCAAGTGGAGTGGGACAGAATACAAGTTGAGGAATGTGGGAAACTGATTGAGAGCATGCCTAGAAGGGTTCAGGCAGTGGTTAAAGCAAAAGGAGGCTATACCAAGTACTAAAGTGTTGAAATATCCTATTTGATTCAAAAGTGCAAAAACTCTTTCTATGATGTTACTGTTTTAAATCAATTATATCTCCATAGCATGTGAACCAAATCACATGACTCAGAGAGCAATTTCATAGCCAAGAGTATGTACTATTTATAACTCCACTAAAGCTAATTGTATTCCCATGCTGTTTGGTGGTGTGCTTCACACACTGCCATCTAGGCCAACATGGAAAGGGTTTTTGAGGTCACTGTACATACAATTTTCAAAGGCTCTAGTCCAGTGGCTATTGACTGGATAGAAGCACTAGCTGGAGCTGACAAGGTCCTCACTAGCTTTACAAGTTTGGATGTTCCACATCTGTGCCTCCAAGTCTAAAGAAATTGAGGTTCACCTTCTTTCTGAGGAAATCCAAGTTGCCCCCACCCATGACTACTACCAGGAGTTTTTCTTTGACCCAAATGATGGATACATTGATGAAGACAGCCACTACTGCTTCTTTAACCAAGAATTAGCTCAAAGAGAGGTTACTTCAAAAGGAGGTTGGCCAAGTGAATACAACTCAAAAGCATTGCCTGCCCCAGCTGAAGAAGATGTTGATGGCTGGATTCACTATCGATTCCAAGGAGATCAGTATAGAACTCCAACACCTCCACCCATCACAAACATCTTTGAAGACACAGACTTCCTGCCCTACCTCTTAAATAGAATCAGAGAAGGGGAACCCTTTGATGAAGACCTACTTTAACACCATGGAATCCAAGCAGATGAAGTAGCTGACTCCCAATGAAGGGTATTAGAAGTACAACTCTGGGAAGATCCTAGATCAAGGCTCCAAGGAGCAATTGAAATTCTCAAAAAAGTAAGAGAAGGCCTAAACATCCTTTGAAACCTACACACTCCCTCTCTGAGTCCTATGCTGAAACTACCCTAGATTCCACAAGAAGCACAAGACATCCAACCAGTGCCACGACCCCTGCCCACTCATAGATTACAAGACAGAAGATTCCTTTGAGCACCCCTCCAAAGACCAGCTCTCATCCCCCAACCTCCTGAATCCATTGCCAGAAGAACAAGAAGCCATGGCAACTGTGGAATAGGTCCAAGCTCTTCTTGATCAAGTCACTAACCTACAAGCACAAATCAGAACCCTGCAGCAAGCTGATAGGGTATAGGAGCAGCAAAATGTAGAAGTGAAAATAAACAAAAAGGTGAAAGTAGTACCTAAACTGGGAACTTATGATGGAACAAAGTCTAAATATGTGAGTTGAAAAGTAAGAATGGGAATTTACATAAAAAGCAATACAAAATCTTTCACAGACAACCAAGGAAAAGCCATCACAATGCTCTCCAGAATAAGATCAAAAGGTAGAGAAGATGATAAGTGGGGAGCTGAACAGTGGGCTAGACAGCTTCTCACTCACTACATGGATTATGGAGAAGTTTGGCCCACCATGAAAACACTTTGAGATCTGATGGATCAAAGATTCCTATTAATAAACACCAAGGATGAAGCAAGGGTGAAGCTAGAATGCTGTCACCAATACAAAATGAAAACATCCAGTCATTCCTAACCAGATGGTTAGGACATTACTATGAAACAAAAGGGAATCCAGCAGTAAAAGACCCAAATGAGGTTAGACTGTTGGAAAAAGCAGTAGATTCAGAAGTCATGAGGCAAATCTTTTACACTGGACAACAAAAAGATTGCATACAAGATTATATGGATCTAATCATGAAATAAGGATCCAACATGGAAGCCTTCAATCTCCAAGGAAAAGAATCCTCCAATTCTGGCCAGTCCTCATCTGGACAATATTGTGAGAGACAAGCTAAAACATATGGAGGAAGAGGGCAACCCATGGACATTGGGGCAGTAGCAAGGAAAAATACCTGCTATAATTGTAACAAGGAAGGACACTTCACCAGGGACTGCAAAGACCCAAAGCAAGAGTGTACTAAATGCAAGTTTTTAGAAGGAAGGCATAAGATAGATTGCCAGAAGAAAAATCAGGGAGCAAGACAATGCCCTCAAGTAAGGGCAATGAATGAAGGAAAAAAAGGAGGAAGACAAGAAGGAGGAGCCCAAGGAAGAAACGGCTATTAAAGGAATGAACTTTGAAGAAATAAAGGCCTACTTCTTTGACCTTCATGATATGGAGATGAAGAAGCAGGGAAGAGGATATGGCAACTGAGTAATCTGGGAACTTGGAAGCCATCAAAAGAAAATCAACTAAATACCAAAAATAGTTTCTCCTCCTTGTCCTCTTTTGTACAATATGGACTAGATGATGAAGATATTGTTACGATTTCATCTTGTATCTTATCTTATCAAGTCACATGATCAAGTCTAGATCATTCCCTTTCACTTTCATCACACTCACTTCATTAATCACCACTCATTCTAGAACTCTTATTGCACACACTTCTTTAATTATCAAAGGTCTAGGTCTATGACATTATACATGATGTAGTAGATTAGTAAGTAGTCACATGCTTGCACTAAACCATGTAAGTAGTATAAGAAGCTAATCCCATCAATGACTGGACTTCATGTTAAAGTATGTATACTCTGGACTCAAGTCCAACCAGAGTTGCAGAGTTCTAGGGGTTAATAGAGGGGTTAGCATAGGAGTTGGACCAGAGGTCCAAGCAGAGGAGTCAGAGCAGAGGTACTCAAGAGGACATTGGTGCAGGACTTATATGTTGTGCCTCTAAGCAGGTCCATGTCCTCATATTTTGGAGGAGCGGAGTTTCAATAGAAGGAGAGGGAGATCATGACAAGAATCAGAAGGGGGGACTTTAGTCAATATTTGTACTGAGGAATACATACAGGAGGTACAGGACTTAAATATAATCAGAGGGACAAGAGGGGGTATAAAATCAAATGAAAATACTATTTTAATAAGACAGCAAATATATGAAAATATTCTAGGAGATAGTAAGCAGAGTAGAGACAAAGGAGGGATGAAAGAACAAAAGGAATAACAAATGGGGATAATGTCCAGGTGGTTCCAAGTAAGCACAGCCACAGGTCCAATCAGAAGAGTGGAGCTCTGAGGAGCTTCATGCATAATGGGGACAGAGATGGACTAGAGGGAGACGGAGGTGACTGGAGATGGTCAGAGAAGGGGCTGGAGGAGGTGGAGATGGCTGGTTGGGCACAGATATGACACTTCAGTCAAGTCCTGGTTGATCCTTCCTGGACATCCTCTTGTCTCTAAAGCAAGTTCTAGTAGTGATTGAAGCCTTCGTAGGTCTAAGTTGCCAACATTAGGACTTGACTACACACTTCCCTCACCACTACCCTCTCACATCTTACCTTGCCATCATTCATGACAACCCCGGACCCTAGGGGCAAAGAGATCTCTTGCTACTACCACTCTTCACCTTTCAAGTGCATTTGCACTCCCTTTACTTTTGTTAAGGTCCAGAGGTGCTGTGGGGTGGTAGACAAAGTTTGTCTTGAAGGTGGACCCAAGTCTGGAGCGAAGGTGTTGGAGTGGAGGTATATAGTAAGGACATTGGCACAGGACTTATGTGTCTTGCCCTTGAACAGGTCCATGTTCTTGTATTTTAGAGGAGCAGAGTTCCAACAGGAGGAGAGGGAGATTGCAACAAAAATCAGGAGGGGGGACTTTAGTCAATATTCATGCTAAGGTTACATGACAGAGGTACAAAGGTTTTATACTAGGAGGTAAACAGGGACATCAAGGATGTCAGGGAATAATGAGATAACATCAAGAGTCCATAAGAGACCAAGAAAGGATAAAGAAAGCAAAGAGGAGTACAAACAAGAATGTATAAGAGATATCCAGGTCTGATGAATAGCCTAGTCCCTGTGTGAGCACAGCCTTGGTCCAGAGTGGAGGAGTGAAGCTCCAAGCATGGAGGAAGTAGAGGTGGACTGAGGGTGGCAGAGGTGGCCAGAAATGGCTGGAGATGAGGCTGGAGGAGGCAGAGATGGACATTCTCATTTGTACTCCTCTTTGCTTCCTTCATCCCTTCTTAGTCTCTTATGGACCCTTGATGTTATCTCATTATTCTCTGATATCCTTGATGTCCCTGTTCACCTTCTAGTATAAAACCTCTGTATTTCTGTTGTGTAACCTCAACATAAATATCGAATTTAATTCTACTCTCCTATTCTCACCACAATCCCCTTCTCCTCTTGTGAGACCTCCACTCCTCTAAAATATGAGGACATGGACCTGTTCAAGGGCACAACACATAAGTCCTGCACTGATGTTCTTTCTATGCAACTCTGCTCCAACACCTCCACTCTGGACTTCAGTCCAACTTCAAGATGAACTTTGTTGACCATTCCTCAGCATCTTTGGACCTCCAATCAGACTTGAGTCCAGAGAGTCCAGACCTTAACTGTTATGATTTCTTATCTTATCTTATCTTATCAAGTCACATGATCAGTTGCACATGATCATGGGATAGTGCACATGACCAAGTCTAGGTCAATCCCTTTCACTTTTATCACACTCACCTCTTTCATTACCACTCATTCTAGACCCTTATCTATAACTTGCTTCTTTAATTACCATTGGTCTAGGCTATGACATCACTGATGATGTAGTACATTAGTCAGTAGTCTCACACCTGCCCTAAACCATGTAAGTAGTATAAGAACCAAATGTTATTGATGACCATGCCAATCTCAAGTATTTCATGACAAAACAAGACCTAAACCGAAGACAGGCCAGATGGTCACAATGGCTGTCAAGGTTCAATTATATTCTACTCAACAAGCCTGGATCACAAATGAACAAAGCTGATGCTTCTCTTGATGAGAGGATCATGCACAAGGCATTAACAAAGATAACAAAGGTCTTCAAATGATCCCTGAAAACAGAGTAAGGGTACAAACAAGACAAGGCTTCTCAATTGAAGAAGAAGAAAGAAAACTCCTTGAAAGAATAATAGAAGCACAAGAACAATGGAAGGACAAGGACAAAGAGAAGCCCAACCTATTATCCAAAGATGATATCCTTTATCTTGGTAAAAGGATATTTGTTCCCCCAAAAGATACACTGCACCAAGATATCATTACACTATACCATGATTCTCCAATTGTTGGACATGGCAGTGCTGAGAAAACCTGGCAGATAATAGAACAATATTTTCAATGGAATGGCCTTTGAGCCCAAGTAAAAGAGTATTGTTCAAGATGCAACAGATGCACACGAATGAAGCCAGAAAATAAGTGCACCTAAGGGAGAATTAATCCCAAATCTGATTCCAGAAGGTCCATGGAAGGACATATCCATGGACTTTATTACTGACTTACCCTTATCTAACACCTATGACTCTGTGCTAGTCATAGTAGACCACTTCTCTAAAGAGGTGGAATTCATCCCCACCAACAAGACAATCACAGCTCTTGGTACAGCAAAGCTATATAGGGACCATGTATGGAAGCACCATGGTCTCCCTAGGTCCATTATTTTAGACAGAGGACCACAATTTGCTTTACAAGTAATGAAGGATCTAGGCAAAATGCTTAAGATAGACCTCAATATGTCTACAGCATTCCATCCTCAAACTAATGGACAGACAGAAAGGGTAAACAGAGACCTTTAGTAGTATCTCAGACTGTTTACTGCTAAGAAAGAGAAATGGGCAGAATGGTTGCCTCTGGCACAATTCTCATATAACAACCACCAGCATTTCACCACCAAAAAGACACCATTCAAAGTTACCAAGACTTACAGACCAAGGATGGGAATTGAACCTCTCATCACCAAGAATGAGACTTCCTTGACATTTGCATAGGATTTCTCCAAAACACTTGAGCAAGCTAGAGATTCTCTCAAAACAGCTCAAATATCAATGAAAAAGCAAGTGGATAAGCACTGCACCAAGGTTCCTGATATGAAAGTAGGAGACAAAGTTTGGCTTTCTACAGAGAATATTAAACTCAACAGGGCATCCAAGAAACTCATTGAAAGGTGGATTGGCCCTTATGAAATCACTGCATTTGCAGGCCCTAATGCCATCACTCTCAAATTACCATCTATCCTGCAAATTCACCCAACAGTAAATGTTTCAAGAATAAAACCTTACAAGGAACATCTTAAAAACCAACCCGTAGTAGCCCTGGGACCCGTTGTGGGCACACAAGAAGGATTACCAGAGTTTGAGGTAGACTATATAGTCAATTCACATCTCAAAGGACAAAGTCTGGAATTCTTAGTATACTGGAAAGGCTATGATGAGGAAGACTGCACATGGGAACCTCAGAGCCACCTTACAAATGCCCAAGGGGCAATTAAAGACTTTTATTTATTAAACCCTTTAGCACCTTGAAAGTTGAGGATACTCCAAACAGACTTTGATGATTTGTTTTCTTATCAAAATGTGTCAGAACCCTCCCAGGTTCCCTTCAATTGCCTGGAATGCAATTCATAGGAGGGGGGTAATGTTATAATTTCTTATCTTATCTTATCTTATCAAGTCACATGATCAGTTGCATGTGATCATGGGATAGTGCACATGACCAAGTCTAGGTCAATCCCTTTCACTTTTATCACACTCACCTCTTTCATTACTGCTCATTCTAGACCCTTATCTATAACTTGCTTCTTTAATTACCGTTGGTCTAGGCTATGACATCACTGATGATGTAGTACATTAGTCAATAGTTTCACATCTGCCCTAAACCATGTAAGTAGTATAAGAACCAAATATCATCAATGACCGGACTTCAGTCAAGTCCTGATTGATTCCCCTCATCCTCTTGATTCTAAGCAAGTACTACTTGTGTGGTTGACCAAAGCCTTAAGTGGATTAGGTTGCCAACATTAACAATAATGAAGAAGAACATGACAAGATAGTTCACAAAGTCCTTGAAAGGTTAAAGGAACATAACATATTTCTAAAACCAGAAAAATACTTCTTTAAGCAAAAGGAGGTTGAATTCCTCAGAATGGTAGTCAACACCAACAGAATCAAAATGAAAAAGGGAAAGGTAGAAGCCATACTAGAATGGCCTATACCTAGGAATGTCAAAGGAGTTTGCAGTTTTCTCAGACTCACCGACTATTACAGACAGTTCATTTAGGACTTTTCTAAAGTCTCATGCCCTCTGAATAACCTAACAAAGAAGGACCAACCCTGGCAGTGGGGACCTGTGGAACAAGAAGCATTTGATACACTGAAAAGATGTTTCACCATGGCTCCAATACTCATATACCCAGATAATAATAGCAAGTTTTGCCTAGAAACCAATGCATCTGACTTTGCAACTAGTGCAGTCCTTTCAATAAAGCAGGGCAACAAGTGGCACCCTGTTGCCTTTTTCTCAGCCTCTATGACCTCTGAGCAGAGGAATTACCCTATCGCTGACAAGGAAATGCTCACAATAATTCTTGCCTTAGAACAATGGTGGTATTACCTTGAGGGGGCAGAAGAATTCAAAGTATGGACAGACCACACCAACCTAAAGTACTTCATGATGAAACAAGACTTGAATTGTTGATAAGCAAGATGGTCACAGTGGCTATTTAGATTCAATTACATCCTAGTCAACAAGCCCAGATCCCAAATGGGAAAGGCAAATGCTCTCTCTTGATGAGAGGATCATGCTGCTGATATAGATGAAAACAACAAGGGCATACAAATGATCCCTAAAAATAGAGTAAGGGCAATAACAAAAGACACTTATATGATTAAAGGCAAAGAAAGAAAGTTATTAGAAAGGATTGTGAAAGCACAAGAAGAATGAAAAGGTCCAGAAAGACCTAACCTTCTTAGCAAAGATGGAATCTTGTATCTTGGTGACAATATTTTCATACCCCCAGTGGGACAATTGCACCAAGACATAATAATGCTTTACCATGCTTTGCCTATTGCAGGGCACAGTAGTGTGAATAAGACATGGGACTCAATCAAATAATACTTCCAATAGCCTGAACTTCAAACCCAGGTTACAGATTACTGTTCAAGGTGCAATCATTGTGCATGAATGAAACCAATGAACAAGGCCCCCTCTGGAGAACTAATATCAAATCCAATCCCCAATGGTCCCTGGGAAGACATCTTAGTGGATTTTATTACCAACCCCCCTCTTTCCAAAGAACATGACACAATCCTAGTGGTCATAGACCTGTTTTCAAAAGAGGTGGAGTTCATACCCACCAATAAAACAATCATGTCACTTGGCACAGCTGAGTTATATCAAGACCATGTGTGGAAGCATCATGGACTACCCCACTCAATCATCTTGGACCTAGGTCCACAATTTGCTTCTGTTAAAGTGCCTCTACTCCAGACTCAAGTCTGACTAGAGTTGCAGAGGTCTAGGGGTTAATGGGGGAGTTAGTGTAGGAGATGGACTGAAGGTCTGAGCAGAGGAGTCAGAGTGGAGGTACTCAGGAGGACGTCAGCACAGGCATCAAGCAAGGAGAGGATAGTGCTTTGTTGAGTAAGAGAGAGAGATCTGACCATGATGAAAATAGAGAATCAGGAAGTGTGGGAACTTTTTTAAACTCAGATGTGCTAATTATATATGTCTGTTTGTATATATCAACAAACAATAACAGTTATTGTATGATTTGAGTGAGATTCTAGTCATCAATCCAAAAGTGCAAAAACCCTTTCCATGATATTAGTGTTTTGAATCAATCATATCTTCATATTGTGTGAACTAAATCACATGACCCTGGTGGCAGTTCCATAGCCAGGAGTATGTATTATTTATAACACCACCAAAGCTAATTGTAATTCCCATGCTGTTTGGTGGTGTGTTTCACGCACCACCATCCAGGCCAACATGGAAAGGGTTTTTGAGGTCACTGTAGTTACCTAATACAGTTTTCCCTCTTCCACATTGTTAGTATGCCCAGTATAAGCCTGAATGCCCAGTCCTAGTCCTCCCTCACTGTCTGCATTGCATGTAGAAGTCTGGGAATGCATCTAGAAGTCTGGAGTCCAGTTTTTTTTGGAGAAGGCCCCCATAGGAGTAGTCCACATTGGTGGTACATGTTAAGATCCAGACTCTCTGGATGCAAGTCCGATTGGAATTCTGTAGGTATTGAGGGGTGGTCGACGAAGTTTGTCTCAGAGTTGGACTGAAGTCCAGAGTGGAGGTGTCAGAGTGGAGTTACACAATAAGGATGTCAGCATAGGACTTATGTGTCATGCCCTTGAACAGGTTCATGTCCTTGTATTTCAGGGGAGTGGAGTTCTGACAGGAGGAGAAGGGGATTGCAATGAGAATCAGGAGAGGTGACTTAGTTGATATTTGTGCTAAGGTTATACAACAGAGGTACAGAGGTTTTATACTAAAAGGTGAACAGGGACATCAAGGATGTTAGGGAATGAGTGAGATAATATCAAGGGTCCATAAGGGACCAAGAAGGGATTGAGGAAGTGAAGAGATATACAAATGGAATGTACAAGAGATATCCAGGTCCAAAGTATAGCTGAGTCTCTGTTATGATTTCTCATCTTATCCTATCTTATCAAGTCACATGACAACTATCACATGACTGTGGGACATGTCACCTGACCAAGTCTAGGTCAATGCCTTTTATTTCATTTACATTTGTTCTAGAATCTTATCTCCCATGCTTTATTAATCTCTGTTACTCTAGACCATGACATCATTAATGATGTAGTACATTAGTCAGTATTCACACACTTGCCCTAAACACCTGTAGTAGTATATATTCTA
>JBBPKI010001027.1:0-15465 GCA_038089155.1 Nevesoporus exiguus
TTTTTTACATGGGCCTCTATGACTCTACATAGTTTTTTACTTATGTATAGATGGCAAATGTCGACAAGTTTGCGAGTGGTGTGCGCATTTTGCAACTCCGCGCTCATAATAGTAGATGACAAATGTCGACATATTTGCAAGTACATAATGTGCACATTTTACAACTCTGGATTCACAATAGTACCGGCTCATGTAGCAGATAGGTGAATCTCTGCTCGAACCACGGAAGACGGTGCTGTGTTAACAGAGTGAGACAAATAGAGCCAAGCACTGAAGTTACTAATTTTTGCGTTGCCGTCCAGGCTCTAATGATGTACTTATGGGGTTCCTTGGAATGGCCACTGGGATTGTCTTGCAGCTTCCAGGCACGGCCGTCAAGTCCATACAAAACGATGCTGCTCTTCCTGTTTCTGGCGAGGCGCTCCAGAAGGCAACTGATGATGACTGCCACCATCATCCACCTCTTTTGACCCTACACCACAATCACGCCATCACGCCTTGCATGCACTCCACCCTCATCGAGGGTCCGGCATCAACAACGCGAATACACGCCCGGACACCTTGCCTCGTACTTGTTCTTGAGCGCCGCCTCCTTGTGTCTCGCCCAGTCCACGTTATCGAGGGGTGCGAGAGCTGCAGAGAGGAACTGGTAAGTCTGCGTAGACTGCCATGTGACACGCGTGCTTGTGGACGAGGGTACAGGGCTCTAAGACAGTGCCACTGTGGAGCATCGAGGGAGGAAGCAGGCGCTGTCACCTCTCGATTTCCAGGATAACGGTAGGACTAATTCTCAGAATTTAGATTTATCAAGTGCTCGAGATTGAGTGCGTCAAGCTGCGTCGACCAGCATTAGCTGGCAGCATCATAATGTAACGTCTGACCGTGCCTTGTCCACTGATTCACCACTCCGCGGAGCTTTGCTCGCTACTTGTTTGCAACCTCTCCAAAATGCTAATGGCACTACATCCACCGCGAGGCCGAGCGCTGGCGACTCTGAGATCCTTTCAGGTGATGTATCACGAAGCCTTTCTGTTTTAGGCCGGGCCAGATTTTCTGGTTTGGTCGATGTCGGTTCTGTGGCGTCGCCTCGACATACGTGTATTCTCTATATTCTCTCCTTTATCCGTGTACCTGAAAATAGGGTGAGTATCATGATGGTCGGGATGTGCTGGAGGTCCAAGGTTACAGACCAATGGCTTTCCGAGGTGCTACCGCGAGAACCTGGCTTGTTCGCCTCCGCTCCGACCACGTCATCGGGAATGACGGGACTGTAACCCGCTGTAGTACGAGCGGTACTCTGCCTGTTCCAGGTGTGTCGACGAACTTGAATGACTTGACCACATCCACGAGACCGCATCCATATAGAGAGCGGTACCACTCACACTACAGCGTCGAGAACGGGGTGGTAAATCTGCAAGTCTTGGCGAAGATTTTTAATGTGCGTGAACACGGTTCGACATGCAAAAACGAGGGGAAGAAGCTCGTTAACTGTGATCAAAAATGTATATGTGATAGAGTCATGAACAGACGACCAAGGGTACCAGATGGTGTAACCAGTGATAAGTTGCAAGCGTTTGATGCAGATTTTCACGACAAAGGTACAGATGCACGGAGGAAGCAGTACCGGCCCGGATGGGAAAGAGGCCGAAAACATGAGGTGATAAGGCGTGGCCATGAATCTGTGGATAGAATGCAAGGAGGCGCGCATGGCTCTTTGCTACCTGCTCCCATCCTCGCCCCCATTGCGGTGCCGGTGACTCCGCCATCGACGATGAGCGGTGCGTATCAGTAAGATGGAGTTGCACGCCTGGTGACTGACCATAGGAAAAGAACGATTCCTACTCATTGAATACGATTACGGGATAGGATCGCTGGCATTGGCATTTTCTGTGAATGGCCGACATCTCGTGAGCGGAAACTGGAAGGACGGGGTTCAAGTATGGCAAGTGGAAGACGGAAAACAGTTGGCAACGATGGAAGCAGCAAATGTCTTGTGTCTCGCTGTGTCTCAGGACGGGAAGTGGACTGCTGCAGGGACATATTGGGGCTTTGTGTTCCTGTGGGACACCGCGACATACGAACAAGTTTTAAAGCACAGCGACAACTGGGGCTACCACACATCTGCCGTCGACTTCTCGCCTGACGCGACACGACTCGTCTCGGCATCTAGCAATGGTACAGCCACAATTTGGGACCTCGCGACATGCAAACAAGTACAAATACTCCGCTGTGAGAAAGCTCTGACCGCAGCGAAATACTCGCCGCGGGGAGACCGGATCGCTACAACCACTTATGAAGGATCCATCCAAGTCTGGGACAGCGACGACGGCAGCTTGCTCGTCGACATTCCAGTGGCAGTAATTCCGTGGTTCAACGCTGGTCTCCTTTGGTCCGATGACCACCTCTTTGCCGTGGCCGACGAGAAAATCAAGGAACTCGACGCGTCCACGGGACTGACAGTCTCGGAATGGCCAATCTGCTCAACTGGCCGGTACTCGTGCATTGCCCTGCAAAAGCACGGGCGTTTCATTGCATACTCTACAGACGATACGGTCACGTTCTGGGCCACGTCGACTCATTCCCAGACTATGCAAATCAAGTATTCGGAAGTTGTTTACTCAATTGCAATTTCACCGGATGACCGGACAATCGCCATTGGTGGAAAGGATGGGACAATCAGGATTAAAAGTCTGCCCTGCATCGCTGTAGGTTACGAATATTGCTGGATTCTGCCCATTTGGATAATCCACTGGCGAACAGGGACAGGATAACCCACCAGAGGGTCACGAAGACATTCTGTCTGACTCTTCCTTGGTGATATTTTATTGTCGTCATGGTCCGCATTGTACTGACCCTGCTGTGTTACTCCAGGGGGCACCCAGCATCATTGTAAGCAGCGCACTTCGTCGGATGGTATTACATCTTGTCGACCGTCTTTGTCCAATCACTTCTCACATAGGATTTCGTTTCACCCCGCACTTTCCTTGAACCGAACTTTCAAATAGATGGTGCTGTCCTCGACTTGTGGAAAAAAGATCAGTTCGAAAACGCAGAGGCATTATTGACGACAGTGGTCACCACGTCTCGGAATCCGACACACTGCGTGCTCGCTAGTCGAGCTCTCGTTCGAGCTCGTTTGCAAAAATGGAAATTGGCACTTGCCGATGCCGAAGAGGTATGTATTATTCTGCCTGTATGGACGACACTCATGTTGACCAACATCAAGGCCATCGGTATTCAGCCGTCCGTGATGGGCTATATCGCAAAGGGCATAGCCCATGTCGGGGACGGAGAGAGGTACAAAGGGTATCGGGCCTGCGATATTGCTTTCGAGCACCTCCACTCACCACACGTCACATTTCTCCTTGTCGTCAAGGTCCGCACTTTTAATCTTTGGTGCCTTTCGGCAACTCATAGTCCCTAGGCCATCATCGTTTTTATGGCCGGGGAGCAGGTGGATGGGATATCCCGCATGGACGACATCATCACTACAGTTCCCTCTGACCCGGTATGCTACGCAGTCCAGGCACGTGCATAACCATGCGACGAGTATCACTACTGATGTTTCAAGCAGGCCTACATGTATTTTCTGGTTGGGAACTCGCATATGGAGGATAGGAACCCTGAGGGTGCGATAGGGTCCTTCGAGCAGGCCCGAGCCAAGCTACAGCCCCTCCAAGGTCAATCACATATTTTTATCTCTCTGGCAAGTTTTCTAATAGGTATATCATGATATCAACCTCGCTCACCATCCATGACAGATATCCGGATGGAAATTTGATATCCTTGACATCGCAATACGACAACGTCTGTGTGAGGTCCTGCATTCAGCGGGTCGTACCATGGACGCGATCGAGTGTTTTCGCCAACTGATGAGTGAAGTGGGAGAAGAGATGCACGTGCAGCATCAGCATCACGAATGGGCTCTTAGTGAGTGGTCAGGTATTGCATAGTGTCGTCGCTGACACGACAATTCTATCAGACTTCGGTCAATGCTCCTCCCGGAAACTAGAGGGCTTCGGAGATACCGCGATGGATGCTAAGGAGTATGATAAGGCAGTCTACCACTACTCGACAGTACTATGTCTCGACCCGCCTTCAACCCAAAGGATTCTGATCAAACGGGGCAGGGCATATCTGGCGGCCGGGTCATGGCAGCAAGCCCTAAATGATGCAAACCAGGTATATAATTTAACCTCAGAGGTCAATGGTGTTGATGGACCAAGACCAGGTGATCGCACTCGACCGGTCATCGCCTTGGGGGCACGAGATGAAACATGCAGCTCTACATAAGGCGGAGGAGTATGATAATGCGATCAGTGCATTTGAGGTGATGCTCTCAAAGTTTGAGCAGTCACCAGATGCTGAGATCCAGCGTGAGTCGTACCCTGGTGACGTGATAAGCACGTGTTGAAGTTGTTTGACAGGTCTTGGTGATCGATACGTTCGGCCGTCGAGCACGCGAGCGAGGATTCGCAAGGTTATCCACAAGACTACCCGTCGTTTGCCTCGCGAGCTCATCAACACTGCAAACGGTCGTCTATACAGTAGAGCAGAGCTGGGATCTACATTCGAATCCTCGGCGATCTGTCAAGAACTCGTATCATCCATGACCACACGCATCAACCACGTTCGGATCAAGCATGAAGTACAACAATACCTCCGATACGTGATGCTATCTCACAAATGGGAAGTCAACGAGCCGTCATTCCAGCAAGTGAAGGACATTTCGGTATACGACCTCGATCAATCTCCGACTCACCACAAGTTGAAAATGTTTTGCAACACCGTCCGGGACGGTGGGTTCGTCTGGGCATGGAGTGATACTTGCTGTATCAATAAATCCGACCCATTCGTCCTTCAAGAAGCACTGGTGGCCATGTTCAAGTGGTATGAGGGGTCTGCCTTGACCCTTGTTTACCTCCGCGGTGTCCACTCCTTAGCACAGCTAGGTGCCCTAATGAGAAGCATATGGAACACCCGTGCCTGGACCCTCCAGGAATACATCGCTGCCAAGACCGTTCTCTTCTACACGGAGGAGTGGACTCTCTATCTCGACCTACAGCTACCGAACCACAAGGAGTCGCTGGGGGTGATTTCGGAGATGGAGGAGGCCACTGGGGTGACTTCAAAGGAACTTATGGCGCTTCGCCCGGGCCTAAGCAGCATTCGGGAGAAGTTGCGCCTTGCTTCGACCAGGAAGACGACTCTTGTCGAGGATGAAGCATACTCGTTACTTGGCATCTTTTCAGCTGCTGGTATATCCGCCATTTACGGCGAAGGGAAGGGTGCTCTAGGGCGTCTATTGGCAAATGTCATTACTAGGTCCGGAGATTCTGGTATTCTCGCTTGGACTGGCGACTCTGGCCCCTTCAACAGTTGTCTCCCTGCCCATATTGCAGTGTTCAGTGGGCCATGAACTTCCTACCCCTCGATTTGCAGAGAGCCGGATGTCACTTTCGTGTATCACTTTCCAACTCCCACCTGTTTCGTCGTGTCGAAGAGCAGGTCCGCTCCATGTTTTCCGCATGAATACAGACCCCTTTGGGATGGTAGAGATCAAGACGAAATATGACCTCTCTCGGTTTGGCACTCTGTATCTTGTCCATCCTTGGTTGGGGAGTCTGCTGGAGCATGAAGTTGCGCACAGCGGAGCCTTTGAAGAGGACAATACTATGCCACTACCCCCGCCTCACCTACATGATGAAGAAATGAGCGATAGAGAGATTGAGGACGAAGAGAATGTCGATATGGCCATAGATGATGCAGAACCCGATGACTCATCCTCAATTCCTGATCCTCGATCACTATCCATTCCTCCCGTCCAAATGATACCCATGGACAGAGAGATGCGGGCCCGACGGCTCGTCGTCCGTCTGAGACAACCTTTCGGTGCACTGTTGTTCAGACTGACGGCGGTGGATTAACGGGTGGCGGGGTACAAGCGGATCGCGTTGGATAGCATGATTAATGTGCAGTTCCGGGAGGACTTTCCATTGGCTAGCATTCTAGATAGAGTGCGCACGGTCGACGTTTTGTGATTTCAAGAGCATCGAGAACGGATTGTATACCATGTACTACTTCACTTTGCAGATCGAACTCGTGATCTAACCCTGAGGGCCCGTTCGTTTCTACCTCTGTCGACTCACAGCAAAACGCATCACTGTACCATGACTCGCTTCATCCAAGCAGCGCCAGAGAAAGAAAGCACTGATCTCGATCGTTCGAGTTGCATTGGAATTCGTTTAAACTCCAGGGCGAGCTGCATTAGACCGGATCAAGACCCTCGGTTGGAATTTAGCCTTGCTCGATCACAATCGCTATCCACGAATTCTCGTACGGCGATGTACCTGTACCATGCCCCAGACCGTATAACGGCCGCCGTAAAAGCGACGCCATCGACGGATTGGAAATCAAAACTCGAACACATTGACAGTGGGATGGATCAACAGCACGGATGGCACCGCCATAGGGCCGCTTCAACATTCGACAACCCGGAGTCTATCAGAATCCCAGATCCGACTCCAACTCAGTCGACGGCTGCGCGCGGCGCACCTGGGACCGCAGATAGTCGGTTGATCACCGGTGTATAACGGTTTCCCGAGCGTCGTCGACTCGGCGTGTAATATTGAGTACTGAGAGAGCATTGAACCGCTGATCCGCGACTATCGTCGGACACAGCCCCGAGAGCTCCACACTGCGCACTGAGCGGAACGGAACAGGCGGTCTGTGTCGATGCCCCTCGACTTGGTAAAACCCGGGGTGTCGGGATCTGGGCCTGGGATGCCTTGCGATTGTCAGGCCCAGGCCCCGGCCATCAAGCAAGCTAGCATCAGGTCCAAGCTGCTGACACCAGCCGTGCCGGCGGGATGACGCTGTACCTCAATCATTTCCGAGATGCCGCACCGCGATTTCATTTACCTTTAAGAATCTTGCTACGTGCGCCATCATGGCGTACCGAAGGCTGACATACCTGGTGCGGTGCACGGCCGTTAGCTTAGTAGATGCCCAAGCCTGGGAACGTTATTAGTAATAACTAACGCCTCCGAAAACAGTTCAGTCGTGGCCACAGCTCAGACGCGATGAACTCCATCGGTCATCGTTATCCTTTGTGCTGTGCTGCGCCTCCAGGTTGATGCAAGCACCATCATGTCCTCCGGATCACAGCTGTCGTAGTGCTCGTACTCGAATGCGTATCACTAGTACACCATCGATGAGCTAGGAACAATCAACGTGTCCTCTAGGCGGCCGTCGTGGCGCACCGCGCACTCCATCGCCTTGATCACCGGCAATGCGAACCTCGCTCGGTCCAGACCTGCGTCAGTCATCGTCTATTACTGTCACATTTCTCGTCAGCAGCAGACGTACCAACTCCTCGGAGCGGGCACTACAGTAATAGACTCGACCGTCACGATGTCATGCTAATCACCTCGCCAAGTTTGATTCAGCAGGCAACAACACATCTACCACAAACAACGAACGCATGGAGCCTAGGGTGGCCGATGATCTGCGTCCATTATACATACGCGACACAGCCTTCTCCAGCGGAACGGACATGACATGAATGCCGTCCTCAGGTCGGAGCGCTGGCGTACCTTGATGAGCATATCACTGCCTCCGTCGCCCGAGGCCCACGTTGAACGTTGAACGTTCGATATACTTTGTCAACGAACCTGGGATGCTGTGCGAATTAAATCACCGGACTAACGGTAACTTGGTCACTTGCCAACGTTCCGTAAACAAAGGTACAGTACTGTATGTCGTAGAGCAATGTATCCCGCACAGTGTAGATTACATAGATACTTATTGGCATGGTACATTGTTGGTCGTCGTGCATCAACGTTCACGTTCAGGGTTAATTGACACGACGGCAGATGCTAACCACTTTCAGGAACCCAGAAGTGGGTTGACCATCGCACGATGCATCGGAGTAAACTCAATTCATGCTGCACAGCAAGGTGTGCTTGGCGGCCAATTATTGATGCTCATGCTCACTTATCCAAGGGTCCAAGTTGAGCCGGCTCAGCCTCAAGTGTGGTCCGGTTTGCACTAAGCGCCGATACGGTGTAGGCGGCATCACATGTCACACTATATCACGCCTGATGCGTGCCACGGCACCCTGCAAGGGTATTATACCCTGGTCCCTAGGGAAAGTGAGTAGATGAATTTGAAATGGATCCGCTCTCGGATCGAGACAATGAATAGGTGGAAGTCCCGCTCCAAAGGAAATTCACTTGGACATATGAACACGTACTCCTGAACCAGGATGAAATTTGAAACCTGTTAAAGTGGTGGGGGATCGCGCGTCACAAAAGGACCAAAGTCGATGAGCCAGTAATCAATGATCTACGACTGCATCCTGATCCTCTCGCGTTATCAGGCCGGCACAGACCACCATGGCCAGACGCGAGGGTACGCTACTTACTGGAATCTGATGCACTTATGGGGTTCCTTGGAACTGCGAGCGGGATTGTCTTCCAGCTTCCAAGCATGGCCGTTAAGTCCATACAAAACGATGCTGCTCTTCCTATATCTGCCAAGGCGCTCCAGAAGGCAACTGATGGTTACTACACCACAATCGCCCCCATCACGCCTCCCATGCACTTCGCTCTCATCGAAGGTCTGGCCTCAACAACGTGGATACACGCCCGGACCCACCGCCTCGTACTTGTTCTTGTGCGCCGCCTCCTCGCGTTTCGCCCTGTCCACGTTATCGAGGAGTATCCCAGGATACGAGAGCTGCAGAGAGGGTCTGGTTGGTCTGCGTAGACTGCCATGTGATACGCATGCCTGTGGACGAGGGTCCAGGGCTCTAAGACGGTGCCACCGTCGAGCATCGGGGGAGGGGGAAGTTGCTGTCACCTCTCGGCTGCCAGGACGACGGTAGGACGCAGCTTGACGCACTCAATCTCGAGCACTTGACAGATCTAAATCCTGCGCGAATCAATTGCCTTGTCCATAGATTCACCACTCTGCGGAGCTTTCCTCCTACTTGTTTGCGACCTCCCTGAAACATTAATGGCAATACATCCACCGCAAGGCCAAGCGCTGGCAATTTTGAGATCCTTTCAGGTGGTGTATCACGAAGCCTTTCTGTTTTAGGCCGGCTCGATTTTCTGGTTTGGTCGACGTCGATTCTGTGGGGTCGCCTCGACATACATGTATTCTCTGTATTCTCTCCTTTTGTCCGTGTGCCTGAAAATAGGATGAATACTATGATGGTCCGGATGCGCCGATTGTCCAAGATTACAGATCGATGGCTTTCCGAGGTGCTTCCGCGAGAACCTGTCTTGTTCGCCTCCATTCTGACCACGTCATCGGGAATAACAGGACTGTAGCTCACTGTAGTGCGAGTGCTACTCTGGCTGTTCCAGGTGTGTCGACGAATTTAAATGACTTGACCGCATCCACGGGACCTCATGCATATAGAGAGCGGCACCGCGCACACTACAGCGTCGAGAACCGGATGGTGAATCTACACGTCTTGACGATGATTTTTTAATGTGCGTGAACACGATGAGACATGCAAAAATGAGGGGAAGAAGTCCCTTAACTCTGATCAACAATGTGCGTAATACAGAGTCACGGACAGACGACCAAGGGTACCAGACCGTGTAACAAGTGATAAGTCGCAAGCGTTTGTATGCAGATTTTCACGACAAAGGTATAGGAGACGCGGATGCACGGAGGAAGCAGTACCGGCCCGGATGGGAAAAAGGCCGAAAACACGAGGCGATAAGGCGTGGCCACGAATCCGGTGGACAGAATGCGAGGGGGCACGCATGGCCCTTTGCTACTTCCTTCCATCCTCGTCCCCATTGCGGTGCCAGTGACTCTGCCATTGACGATGAGCGGTGCGTATCAGCAAAATGGAGTTGTATGCACAGTGACTAACCACGGGAAAAGAACGAACCCCACCCATTACATTCGATTACATAATAGGACTGCAGGCATTGGCATTTTCTGCGAATGGCCGACATCTCGTGGGCGGAACCTGGAACAACGGAGTTCAAGTGTGGCGAGTGGAAGATGGAAAACAGTTGGCGGCGATGGAAGCAGCGGATGTCTGGTGTCTCGCTGTGTCCCAGGACGGGAAGTGGATCGCTGCAGGGACAGCCTCTGGCTACGTGCTCCTGTGGGATTCTGCTACATACGAGCAAGTTTTGAAGTACCGCAACGATTACCTAAGAATCTCCGCCGTCGATTTCTCGCCCGACTCGACGCGACTCGTCTCCGCGTCAATAAATGCCACGGCCACAATTTGGGATCCCGTGACATGCGAACGAGTACAAACACTCAGCCATAAGGAAGTACTCTGGTTCGATAAGGAAGCTCTGATCGCAGCGAAATATTCACCACGAGGAGACCGGATCGCTACAGCCGCCGATAGAGGGTCCATCCAAGTCTGGGACAGCAGCGACGGCAGCTTGCTGGTCAACATTCCAGGGGTAGTGGTTCGACACAACACTGGTCTCCTTTGGCTCAAAAACCACCTCTTTGCCGTGGCAGACCAGGAAATCAAGGAACTCGACGCGTCCACGGGATTGACAGTCTCAGAATGGCCAGTCCACTCAACTAGCCAATACTCGTGCATTGCTCTGCCAAAGCACGGGCGTTTCATCGCATACTCTACAGGCGATACGGTCACGTTCTGGGACACGTCGACTCATTCACAGATTGTCCAAGTCAAGCATCCGGAAGTTGTTTACTCAACTGCAATTTCACCAGATGACCGGACGATCGCCATTGGTAGACGGGACGGGACAATCAGGATCGAAAGTCTGCCCTGCATCTCTGTAGGTTACGAGTATTGTTGGATTCTGCATATTTAAATAATCCACTGGCGAGCAGGGACAAGACAACCCACCAGAGGGTCACGAAGACATTCCATCTGGCTCTTCCTTGGTGAGATTTTATCATCGTCATGGTCTGCATTGTAGTGACCCTGCTGTGTACTTCAGGGGGCACCCACCGTCACTGTAAGCAGCCCATTTCGTCAGACGGTGTCGTATCCATATCTCCCTGACCATTTCCCACATAGGATTCAATTTCACCCCGCACGTTTTGTGAACCGGACTTTCGAGTACACGACGCTGCCCTCGATTTATGGAAAAAAGATCAGTTTGAAAACGCAGAGGCATTATTGACGACAGCGATTACCACATCTCAGAATCTAACCCACTGCGTGCTCGCTAGTCGAGCTCTCGTTCGAGCTCGTTTGAAAAAATGGAAACTGGCACTTTCCGATGCCGAAGAGGTATGTACTATTCTGCCCGGATGGCCGACACTCATGTCGATCTATATTAAGTCCATCGGTATTCACCCGTCCGTGATGGGCTACATCGCAAAGGGTATAGCGCATGCCGGGGACGGAGAGAGGCACAAAGGATATCGGGCCTGCGACATCGCGTTTGAGCACCTTCACTCATCTCATGTCACCTTCCTCCTTGTCGTCAAGGTCCGTAATTTTGGTCTTTGGTGCACTTTGATAACTCATGGTCCCTAGGCCATCATGGTTTTTATGGCTGGGGAGCAGGTTGACGCGATATCACGCATGGACGACATCATCTCTACAGTTCCCTTTGATCCAGTATGCTATGTAGTTCAGGCACGTGCCATCATCACAAGGCAAATATCACCGCTGATGTTCCAGGCAGGCCTACATGTACCATCTCGTCGGAAACTTGCATATGGGGAGTAGGAACTATGAGGGTGCGATAGGGTCCTTCGAGCAAGCTCGAGCCAAACTGAAGTCCCTTGAAGGTCAATCACATATTTTGATCTCGCTGGTGAGTTTCCTGGCAGGTATATCGTGACGTTGGTCTCACTCACTATTCATGACAGATATCTGGATGGAAATTCGATAGTCTTGATATCACCATACGGCAATGTCTGTGTGAGGCCCTATACTCGGCGGATCGTGCGATGGGTGCGGTCGAGTGTTGTCGCCAATTAATGAACGAACTGGGTGAGGAGATGAACGCTCAGAGTCAGCTTCACGAATGGGCTTTCGGTGAGGGGTAAGATACCCGTGTGATCGTCACTGACGTGAAAAAACTATCAGGCTTGATCCGACGCTCGTCCGGAAAACTGGAGCATTCCGGAGATGCTGCGGCAGATGCCAAGGAGTATGATAAGGCCGCCTCCCACTATTCGACAGCGTTGACTCTCTCCCCCCTCTCCCCCCTCGGTATTCTCATCAAACGAAGTAAGGCGTATCTGGCAATTGGGTCATGGCAGAAGGCGCTAGATGACGCCAACCAGGTACATAGTTTTACCTCCGAAGCCAAAATGGTGCTGATGGATGACAACCAGGTGATCGCGCTCGACCCGTCGTCACCGTCGGGATACGAGATGAAGCATGCAGCTCTACATAAGACAGGGGAGTACGGGAATGCAATCAGTGCATTCGAAGTGATGCTCTCAAGGTTTGAGCAATCGCCAGATCCCGAGATCCAACGTAAGTCGCATCCTCGTCATGAGATAAGCATGAGGTGTTCAAAGCATTCGACAGGTCTTAGTGACCGATACGTCCGTCCATCGAGCACGCAAGCGGCGATTCGCAAAGTTATCTACAAGACCACCCGTCGTTTACCACGCGAACTCATCAACACTACAAACGGGCGTCTATGCAGTAGAGCAGAGCTGGGATCTACATTTGAATCCTCGGCGATCTGTCAAGAACTCGTATCATCCATGACGACACGCATCGACCACGTTCGGATCAAGCGTGAAGTACGACAGTACTTCCGATACGTCATGCTATCCCATCATTGGGAAGACAGCGAGCCATCATTCCAGCAGGTCATGCATATCTCGGTATATGACCTGGAGCAATCTCCGACTCACCACAAGCTACAAATGTTCTGCAACATTGTTCGGGATGGTGGGTTCGCCTGGGCATGGAGTGATACTTGCTGTATCAATAAATCCGACCCCTCTATGCTCCAGGAGGCTCTCGTAGCCATGTTCAAGTGGTATGAGGGGTCTGCCTTGACGATTGTTTACCTCCGCGGTGTCCACTCTCTGGCACAGCTCGGAGCTCTGATGCGGAGTATCTGGAACACCCGGGCCTGGACCCTCCAGGAATATATTGCTGCCAACACTGTTCTCTTCTATACGGAAGACTGGACTCTCTATCTTGATATACGATTGCTAAACCACAAGAAGTCGCGGGAGGTGATTTCGGAGATGGAAGCAGCCACTGGGGTGACCGCAAAGGAACTCACGGCACTTCGCCCAGGGTTGAGCAACATTCGAGAGAAGCTGCGTCTTGCTTCAACCCGGAAGACGACACTGGTCGAAGACGAAGCATACTCATTACTCGGCATCTTTTCGGCATCTGGCATACCTGCAATATACGGTGAGGGTGAAGGCGCCTTAGGGCGTCTATTAGCAAATGTGCTCTCCCGATCTGGAGACACCGGTATCCTTGCATGGACTGGCGAGTCTGGCCCCTACAATAGTTGTCTTCCCTCCCATATCGCTGTGTTTAATGGACCAGTGACATCACACCTTCCCCTTCACATTCCGGATGTGGAAATGGAAACAACTGTGACCACATCGTATACATCCCCATTTGATCTGGACGTCGCACTGAGGCTGTATGACCGTTTCCGCGAGCTCCCTACACCTCGATTTGCAGAGAGCCGGATGTCACTTTCATGTATTGCTTTCCGGCTCCCACCTGTTTCGTCATGTCGAACAGCAGGTTCGCTCCGTGTTTACCGCATGGATACCGACCCCTTTGGGATGGTAGAAATCAAGACGAAACATGACCTCTCTCGGTTCGGGATTCTGTATCTCGTCCATCCTTGGTTGGGGAGTCTCCTGGAGCACGAGGTTGCGCACAGTGGAGCCTTTGAAGAGGACACTGTTATGCTACCACCCCCGCCTCCCCCACATGATGAAGAAATTAGCGATAACGAAGAGAACGTCGACATGGCCACAGATGATGCAGAACTTGATGATTCATCCCCACTTCTTGACCCTCGATCACTGTCCCTTGCTCCTATCCGGACGACACCCATGGATAGAGAGACGCGGGCCCGACGACTCGTCGTCCGTCTCAGACAACCTTTCGGTGCCCTTCTGTTCAGACTGACAGCAGTAGATCAACGGGTGGTGGGGTACAAGCGGATCGCGGCTGATAGCATGATTAATGTGCAGTTCCTGGAGGACTTTCCGCTGGCTAGTATTTTGGAGAGGGTACGTACGGTCGACGTTTTGTGATTTCAAGAGCATCGAGAATGGATTGTGTACCATATACTACTTCACCTTGCGGATCGAATTCGTGATCTAACCCTGAGAGCCTGTTCGTTTCTGCCTCTGTTGACTCACAGCAAAACGCGTCACTGTACCATGTCCCGCTTCATCCAAGCAGCGCCGGAGAAAATGGCACTGACCTCGACCGTTCGAGTTGCATTAGAATTCCTTTAAACTCCAGCTAAATGCGAGCGACCGCGAGTACAACAGCGACACAAACCAGCCAGTGTTTCTACGTACCCTGTGTTCTCAGACCACATCGATGCTAATGTCGATCGATGAGGAATTGGCCAGCGCGAGCTGCATTAGACGAGATTCAACACCCTTGGCTGGAATCTAGCCTTACAATCACTATCCACGAATTCTCGTGCGGTGATGTACTTGTACCGTGCCTCACACGAGTCAACCGTATAACGGCCGCCGTAAAGGCGACGGACTGGAAATAAAACATTTGAACGCATTGACAGCGGGATCGACCAACAGCACAGATGGCACCGCCATAGGGCCGCTTCAACACTCGACGACCCGGGGTCTATCTGAATCCCAGATCCGACTCCGACTCAGTCGACGGCCGCGCACGGCGCACCTGGGACTGCAGATAGTCAGCCGATCATCGGTGTACAACGGTTTCCAGAGCGTCATCGACTCGACGTGTACATAATATTGAGTACAGAGAGAGCATTGAACCGCTGATCCGCGACTGTCGTCGGACACAGCCCCGAGGGCTCCACGCTGCGCACTGAGCGGAACAGAACAGGCGGTCTGTGTCGATGCACCTCGACTTGGCAAAACCCGGGGGTGTCGGGATCTGGGCCTGGGGTGCCTTGCAATTGTCAGGCCCAGGCTCCGGCCATCAACCAAGCTAGCCTCAGGCCCGGGCCCGCGCTGCTGACACCAGCGGTGCCGGCGGGATAACGCTGTACCATGATTGTTTCCGAGATGCCGCACCGCGATTTCATTTACCTCTAAGATGCTACGCACACCATCATGGCGTACCGAAGGCTGACATATGTGGTGCGGTGCACGGCCGTTACACCTCAAACACGGCCGGATATGATGGTGTAACATACTGAGTAAATATCCGCATACACATTGCGCCTGGGAAAATGGATATATTAGTCATACAAAGTCAACAATATATTTTAAATAATAGCTAAGTAGGCGCATCAATGGTATTTTTGGGCATAGCGAGAATATGAT